>VZTN01000489.1:151501-237038 GCA_013400515.1 Erpornis zantholeuca
GTGGGGGCGCGGACGGCCCGGCGACCCCGTGCTGGTGCGGGTGGACGGGTGGCGGGCGCACTCCCCGGTGGGAAAGGACGTGACCTTGCCTTCCCCGGCGCGGCCTCCCGTGCAGCCCCGCCTGGACCCGGCCGCCCGCAGGGTCGGAACCGACGGGTCCCGGTGTGTAGCCTGGGGACACGAGTTGGTGTCAGCGCTCATGTTCAAGGGGATTTCTGTCCGCACAGAGGAGGAGGAGGACACGAGGAGGACACAGCGCGTGGTGCCGGGGACGGAAGTGCCCGTGGGGATTCGTGGTGTGTGTCCTGGACCTTTGCCTCTCCTTATCAGCAGAGATAAGGATGATGATGTGTTGTGGAACCTTTTTAAAGCAGTAGGCCAACCTTAAGATGCCACAAGGTTTTATAGGTGACTCCCCTACCAAGGCCCCAACTTGTATTTCAGCGCCTTCTTAACTAATAAGAAACAACCTGACTAGATCACTTTTATATCCTCCTCTCCATCCCAATGTTCATTACCCTCTGTTCACACGGTTCAGCAAAGGAGAAGCTGTACATTCTCCACTCTAAAGCTCCAGCCTTTCCAACTGCAGCAGCTGCATTTCCTCTGTTGCTCTAAAAGGGCTGGAGAGTCCTTTGGTCACCTGATGCCCACTGAAAAAAGGCTCTGGGTTTGCCAGGCTGTGGAAAGTTTCATCTGGAAGTTGAGAAGATGGAAAACAGGCTTTGGCAGATATTTATCGCTTGAGGCTATTTGCATGTGCTCGGCCTTTAGCAGATTGTGTCTGGAATGACTGTACAGCTCTGGAACAGCCAGGGTGGTGCTTTGCAACTGGAAGTTGGTCATCGGGCTGTAAATATTTGGTGGAAGAGTCACAGAGTGGTTTGGATTGAAAAGGACCTTAAGACTGTCTCATTCCAAACCCCCTGCCCTGGGCAGGGACACCTCCCACTAGACCAGGTTGTTCCAAACCCTGTCAAACACTTCCAGGGATGAAGCTTCTCTGGGCATCCTGTGCCAGTGCCTCACCATCCTCGCAGGGAAGAGTTTATCCCTAAGAACTGTGCAAACACAGAGATGCCACAACACTCTTTGAAGTTTGTTATCTGTGCCAGAGAGCTCATGGTGGAGACTGTGAAAACTTTATTCATTCTTTCCTACTGTGAGCTCTGTGCTCTCATCACTAAACTTGTAGCAAGTAAATTGAAGTTGTGGCTTTGAGAGAAGGGGTTCTTCATAATTTTGATTTCAAAAATGTTTTCTGCTACATGTGCAGTGCTGCAGAGAGACTTTTCTTGAAGGGAGACTTTATTTGAAGTATTTTTGTAGTTTTCTTTGAAAAGAAACAGGGCTTTTAGTAAAGGTGTGTGATATTTGGCAGAAGTCTTGAATGATAGAAAATAATTTAGAGTTCTGTGGTCAGATGTCTTTGTTGTCCCTGACCTCTGTCTCAATGAAGACAAACTTCTCTGAAGTTTCTGGTTTGCTCTTTCTGTTTAAGTGCACGAATCCCTTGTTGCAGAAATTCTGGATCAGGATGCTCAAGCCTGAGTGCCTAGAAGAGGTTGAACAAGGATTGAAGGAACAGAGGATGGTGTGTCCTGTGTCTGGTTATTTGAAGTTACACATGAAGTATAAACCTGCAAGGCAGATGTTATTTTTTTAATTATGTTCTGCTGTGCTTCACCTGCCCTGGGCACTGTGCCAGGGTGTGCTCACATGGTTATCCTTAAATGTCCTTAAATCACTGGGGCTCATAATATTAACCAGAGTGAAAGTGTGATGTGCCCTGCAAAGCGATTCTCATGATGATAAATAGATTATGAATGTAAAATAGTAAGCATTTAAAAAGTTGAGTGAAACAAATATTATGTAGAACTGCTGGAGGAGGAAGAAGAAATAGAAACAGCTGCCCTGCAGTGCCCTTGCTGTGGGCATCCTTGCTGTCTCTGTGCTACCTCATCCAAAGAATTTTCTGTCTTCTGCATGACAGAAATTGATTTATTTCTGCCTCTTGCAGGGGACAGAAAAGCATGTGTGATGTATTTCTCCCTAATTCTTTGAGGCATTATTACACATAAATAACAGCTGTAAAAATTTACGAACTCCTGGAAATTACACAAAGGTGAGATTAGAAAGTACCTGCAAGTTTCCAAATTATGGTGGTACAGCAAATATAAGCAATATTATTATGGTGGCCAAAAGAGAGCAATGCTTCTTTAAAAATTGATCTTTAAAAGATCAGTGATTTTTGGAGATATTAGTGTATTTGGATGTGAGGGAGGAAATTTGAACTTGGGCTTCTGTTTATAAAACATGTATACCTACTGATTTTCATTTGCTGTTCTACTGGCCAGCTGTGGAAATCTGTTGTAGTGTCTTGAGGAGGAGTTGGTGGGGGCTTGTTTTGGGTTTAATTATTGCTCCCATTGCTACATGTGTGAGAATCCTAATGCCATAGATGTAAGGCCTGTGTTTTGGCTCCTCTAGTCTTGATGACAAATAAATGGAAAGGAGGATTTGGCTAATTCTAGAACAGTCCGGCGTGGAAGAGATCTTGGAAGATCATCTGGTCCAAAGGGCATCTGGACTAAAATCAATAATCCCTCCAAAAAAGCCGTCCTGGTGTATAAAACATGCTGATCTAGGAGAAGCAAGTGTTCTCCTCTGCCTCGGTGACTCCCTGAGCACAGCCTGATTCAAGGGCAGGAGCTGATGTGTTTGCTGAAGGTGTAGAGCTAAATGGGTCTGGCGTTGTTTGCCATCACTAGGTGTGAGTAGGGGTTTTAGCCAGCAGGGACAAGGGTGAGCTGGCCCAGAAGGCAAGTCCAGCCTGAGGAAGGATGTGGGAGTGACAGTGATGCAGGGTGGGATAACCTCCAGAAAGCCTGGCCAGGAGCTCAGAAGGGATGGCTTGTTTCCAGGGGAGCACCAGGCAAGATAGTGTCATCCCAAAGTGTTGGAAGTGACTGGAAATTCGGTCTGAGCTGATGACTAGAAAATTGGGGTCTTTTTCCCTTCTCATTTTATTGGACTGAGCTGTATGTGTAATGCTGGACCATTTTGCTCCTCCTAAGCTTCACAGTGTAATAGGGAGGACATACTGAGAGTCAGGAGCATCTTCAAAAGTTGATAACAAAATTATTTGTGAGGCTTTTATTAGTGAAATTCCCCTTGAAAGGATCAGTGAAGCCGCAGTAAGTGCTCCTGGAGCAGTCAAGTCAGAGAATAAAAAACATTAAAGAATAGATTTATTATTTTGTTGCCCATACACATCACAATCCAGAAAACCAACCACAGAGCACAGTGAGAGCTCCTGAAGGTCTCAGGGGTAAGAGGAGCACACTTCCTCTTGCTGTCCATGTGCTCCTGCTACTAATTAAAAATGTTTTGGCTGCCTTTGTGGAAAGAATAAGAATGCAGTGTTCTTGCCCTTTCCTGTCTATGCTGTTGGACAAGGATGGGACCTAAACCACAACATATTGTGCATGTTATTGCCATGTACAAAAGGAAATAGAGAAACTTGTCTTCTGGGGTTGTGCTGTAGTGAAGAATCTCCCAGTTTTTTCTTTTTTAAAGAATTTTTTTTTAATTTCTATTTTTTAAGAAAAATTCCAGAAGTTGGGCAAAATATCTCAACTGTGGGAAAAGTTCTTTTTGTACCTTATACTTTGATTTCTCATGAGTCCTGTATTTCCCTGTTAGTAATTCCCATGTGGGGAAAAAACCTCTGACAACAGTGTCTTTTCTTCTGTAGACTTAGAGTAGCTTAACCAGTCCTTCAGAGAAGATAAAAATCTTGGTAATGTGAATTTTGCTAAGTAGAATATAAGAAAATATCACTCTTCATATCCTAATTTAATTTATATTATAATCTGATGTCTGTCTTTAAAGTGTACATGTTATTAATTCTTTTAAAGAAGAGGTCTCGGTTTGGAAGCTCTGGGAGAATTGCTAGTATATCTTAAGAATTAAAAATAGTTTTAATCATTTAAACATCTGTTGTTGTGTTCTGCCCTGCTCACACTGAGCCATTCCAGTGCGTGAGATTGAAGTGCATCTGAAACTAACCCATTTGTACTGCCCAGCACATAAATCAGCAAAATAACGCAGAATTAAGCTAGGTAGGGGTTTGTTACTTCTCATTTTTCAAAGCACCTAATGACTTCTTAAAAAACCCTGAACCTGGAAGCTGCACATGGGAAAGCTCTCCATGCGTTTAGGGAAGAGTCCAACATCTCTGTTCTAGTGCCGGTCACAGCTTTCCTACAGACACACTGATGTTGTGGCAATGGAGCAGATGAGCCCAGTAGTGCCACTGAGGGGGAGATGCTTCACTGTGCTCACTGCTAACCCCTGCCCTCTCCCCCTGCAGAACAGCCGGTGTGTGAGAGCCTCACTCCGTCCATCGCGGCTGTACCGCGGATATGCCACCCACTCCGGAGAGTCCGGGTACGTAGCGGGGTTTGGGGGCTGGAACTGGTTCTGGGAGGGAATTGCTCCTAGGTTTCGCATGAAAACAGACTCCTGGCAGTGGGATTTTTGTGTGGGGTAACTCTTATTCTCCTGGGTTTGTGTGTTCCTCGTTTGTTTCAGTCAGATTTAGATGAAGAAAATTAAGATGATCAGTATTTATCAGGGCAGCTGTGGGCTGCGATCTCACCTTTGGGTTTGTCACTAACCAGTGTTTTACCGGGGTTAAGGTGGTTTAAAGCAAGTGCTGGGTTTGTTGGCGGGTCCTGGAACAGAGTAGTGGTCCCCATCTGTAAGCTAAAGACTCACAAATTGTTTGATGTTTGCCTTATAATTTACATCCCTTTTGCTCCTTTTTCCTCCTCAGTGTTTCTGTGGGCAAGGTCATTGGTGCGGGTCTCCTGTTCGTGGGTGGAGGGATAGGTGGAACCGTCCTGTATGCCAGCTA
This sequence comes from Erpornis zantholeuca, assembly GCA_013400515.1. Lineage (NCBI taxonomy): Eukaryota > Metazoa > Chordata > Aves > Passeriformes > Timaliidae > Erpornis > Erpornis zantholeuca. The sequence goes on from VZTN01000489.1 coordinate 156,423, forward strand.
TGACAAACAATTCCGGGAGAGGGTGGAGAAGGCCATTCCCTACTCTGACAAACTCTTCGAGATGGCACTTGGCCCTGCACCTTCCAGCACACCAATACCAAAGAAACCAGTAAGTGTTTCCCATTCACCCCCACACATTCATTTTTCTGTTTTTTAAAGAGAGTGTCTCCCCTTAGGTTTCAAATTCTGGTTAATTTTGCTATGTGCTAAGAATTAAAAAAGTTTAAGAATTAAGATTCTTTAAATTAAGAAGGTTTAAGAATTATGAAGTCAGTTACTACTTTGTGCTCTGTAAGTGATGCTTGTACGTTTTCCATGATCATCTTATGATTGTGGTCTGTGGGTTGTAAAACTTACTTTTATTTACACTAAATAATCTAATAGAATCCCAACTGAATAGGTGCTCTGCTTATACTCAGAAATAAACTGGGGAAAGAGAGAGGCAAATGACAGACTGGAATTTAACTGCTTTCCTAGAGGCTTAGTGTAGTTAGTGGCATAGTAGGATTACAAAACTTACTCTAAATGAACTTCTTTTGAAGAGGACAGAAAACATTCTTGAATGAGAAAGATTTGAATGGTAGAGAGCCAGGCATAAGCATCATACTTGGAAATCCTAGTGGCATGATGCTGCAGAAAGGAAAATCTGATACTGCCTTTGGCACATCTCTGGAAATTGAACCTGGAAGTTTCTTTGCTCCTGCATGTGAAAGGAAACACTTCACAGTTATCAAGAATACTGAAAATCTGCTCTGGCCATGGTTGTTCTGAGCTTTCAGAAGACTTTCGGCGTTCAGGAAACCCAAAATATTTTAAATTGGATTTTAAGAAAGCTGTTCTTAAAGAGTAGGGGAACATCATTCCACAAAATTTTCTCTTTTCTTGTTTTAGCTACACTTTGTGTGATCATCCAAGCTCTTGGTGCCTCTGAGGCACTAGGGAATTTTGCAAAGCAAATTTATCAGCAGTGTTATCACCTCCCCAGTCATGGCTCTAACGCAGATGTTCTTACTTTTACCTCCTGACTTTCCAGAATGGATATTAAGGGATTCATCTCATAAAAACCTACAATGCTCTGTGTTTGAGTGGTATCTGCCCCAACCACCCGCATCTGAAGACTTTCAAAAGGAAATCAGTGAAGCCAAACTTAAGAGTTTCTGCATTCAATGCACTCAGAAGTGTTTGGAATATTTGAGGCATGAAACTGTCTGCTTTTTACGCATAAGTTAATAAATATTTGTTTATAGTGAAAACTGCCACAGCTCTACCTACATTTTTGGAGAGGTGAAAATTGTAAAAATTCCTTCTGTATTAAAAATAAAGTCAAGAAATTAGATGGCCTTGCTGCTGTTTTCATGTGTACTTTGAAGCTCAGATTTATGGTACAGACACCTGGATATGGAATAGTTATTTTCCATTATACCGGAATTGGTGAGATCCAAGCTGTTTGAAAATCTGATGATATTTCTTATTTTTGACTTTTCAAGATCCATCAAGGTCCACTGAAGATCTCATCTGTAGCAGAAGTAATGAAAGAGTCTAAACAGCCTGCTCCCAAATCCCAGATAGGCAAACCAGAAGCCACTGGTCCTACAGAGGAAAAAGGAGGTAAATTTATGGAATGTTATGTATAAAGAAGCAAATGAGCTAATAATCTCTTGTATCATATATGTTAGAGTAGATTAAAATTGTCTTTTGAATGGTTGAAGATAAATGTTGTAATTTCTTAGAATTAATGTTTTTTTCTTTCTGAGTCATAACACTTGCCTAAAATGGCTTTAGTTTTTTTTAGGAAATGTATATATCCTATACTTTATAGGATATTTTGAATCCAAGATAAATAATGACTAACCTGCATAGTTTAGATATGAGAATCGGCAGGAAGAGAACTTCACGTGCTGGAGTCTGAGGCTCTTGAAAGCACAAGACACTTAATTTTGGATAATTACTGGGCTACTGGAAAGCCAGATCAAATGGAACTTGTTTAGAGAGAAGCAGTTGTGATATCTTTTTGCATTTATCGCTAATGGCTCTGTGTATGTGTAACTAATATCTTGTTGCTGTTTATCCAGGAAAACATCTTCTTCTGGAAGTAAAAACATCCATATCCAATTAATATGTTTCTACAGAAGAAAAAATTAAGTCTTATATCCCTGTTATTACATTAAAGCACTTACCATGGAATGCTTTGGAAGGGAGCTTGAAAATCATCTAATTTCAACCTCCTGCCAGGGGCAAGGACACCTTCCACTAGACTCAAAAGGCCCATCCAACCTGACCTTGAGCACTTCGAGGGATAGGGCAGCCACAGCTTCTCTGGGCAACCTGCTCCAGTGCCTCACCACCCTCAAAATAAAGAATTTCTTCCTAACATCTAATCTAACCCTGCCCTCTGTCAGTGTGAAGCCATTCCCCCTCTCACTCCATGCCCTTATCAAAAGGCCATCTGCAGCTCTCTTGTAGCCCCTTGTAGCTACTGGAACGTATTACAAAGTCTCCCTGGAGCCTTCTCTTCTCCAGGCTGAACACGCCCTACTCTCCCAGCCTGCCTCCATAGCAGAGGTGCTCCAGCCCTCTGAGCATCTTCATGGCCTCCTCTGGACTTGCTCCAACAGGTCCATGTCCTTCTTACATTGGGGGCCCAGAGGTGGATGCAGCACTGCGGGTAGGGCCTCAGCAGAGCAGAGGGGCAGAATCACCTCCCTTGACCTGCTGCCTTCCCTGCTGGGGATGCAGCCAGGACACGGGTGGTTTCTGGACTGCCTGTGCACATGACTGGGTCATGTTGAGCCTCTCATCCACCAGCACCCCAAAGTCCTTCTCCTGGGGGCTGTTCTTGATCTCTTCTCCCCCCAGCCTGTGTTTGTGCTTGTGATTGCCTCGACCCAGGTGCAGGATGTTGTGCTTGGTCTTGTTGAACTTCATGAGGTTCACACAGTCCCACCTCTTGAGCTTGTCCAGGTCCCCGTGGATGAACATCCCTTCCCTCCAATGTGTGAATGCACAACTCAGCTGGATGTCATCAGCAAACCTGTTAAGGGTGCATCAATCCCACTGTCCAGGTCACTGACAAAGATGTTAAACAGTGCTGGTCCCAACTCTGACTTTAAAGAGCACACCACTGGTGTCCACTTGGACATCGAGCAGTTGACCGCAGCTCTTTGAGTGTGGCCATCCAGCCAGTGCCTGTTCCACAGAGTGGTTCATCCACTCTCCAGTGGATGAACTGCATGTCTCTCCAGATCCATCAACGCATGTCATGCAGGACAGTGGCAAATGCTTTCAGAAGTCCAGGGAGATTGATGTCACTTCCCTTATTCAGCAATGCTACTCTCTCAGTGCAGGGCCTCATCTACCCTGTTGTCCTGCTCAGGCAGTCCATAGCAGACTCCCACTGTAATGTCACCTATCCCTGCCCTCCCTTTAATCCTGATCCATCAACTCTTGGTTGGCTCCTCATCCATCCCCAGGCAGAGCTCCATGTGGTCATTGATAGAGAGAGTGATCACACTCCTCATCTCCTTTGCTAGGTGTTTCTAGAGAGCCTTCATCCTTCTATTCCAGCACTCCAGTCACAGGAGCCATCCCACCATGTCTCTGTGAAGTGAGGTTCTCTTTTCCATGGTCCCAGCAGCTTTGGTTTAAGCCCTTCTTAAGACACCAGCTAAGCAGGCCCCTGGCTGAAGATGCTCTGGCTTGTCCTCTGGCAGATGGAGCCTGTCTCCCCAGCTGTACTAATTGGTGTGTTCTGCAACTGTGTTTAACAGCAGGCAAGGCTGCAGCACAGATCATCTCTGCAACAGGGGTAGCCGTGTCGGTGCCAGCTCCGGAGATACAGACTGAAGAAGGTGAACTAAATCATGTGACTACAATGAAGAATACCCAAGTCCTATAGCTTCATGTGCATGCATTCTTGCTTCTGTGTTGGTATTTGTCAGTGTTTAAAGCTGTGAGTTTCTGTGCCTTTTGTAGAAAACTTCCATCATCTGTTAATAGATTCTTAAAACAGTGAGAAGCTGAGATTGATGCTTGGGACAGGTGTAGATGTGAGCACAAGTGCAAAGCCTGACTTCATGCTGAACTGAACTTGCACATTCCAGTCTGCCTCTGCTCTTGGTGGCTTTATGATTGCCGTTCAGAAGAGCATCTCTGCCCAGAGCCAAGTGAAGAAACTGTTTATTGTTAAACTCAGTAAGAGACACCAGCCTCTAGATGTTGGTCTCTTCGAAATGAGATTATATTACATTAATTTCTTTAGGTATGAACACTTTTCATACAAAGCATGCCGGGGGTAAGTACATGCTGTAGAGTAACATCAGCATTATTCAAAGCTGACCTGATGAGTTTTGTTGCAGCTTGAGGCTGTGAGCTCTGGGCTCTCCTCTCAGTTCAAGTGCAACTGGCTGTTGGTCTTGAAAGCATTAGTTAAGTCAGTTGTCACTCTTAAAGGCATTTTAAGTGGCCATAGGCAAGGGAATAGAGTTTAATTGTGATTCACCATAGCCTTCTCACTCATCCTTCATTGTTTTGGTTGAGCTCTGTAAGCATGGCAGAGGAGAACTGAAAAAAATCAAGAACAGAGATGCACTTTAAAGTTAAACTTGGCTCCATAAGTGTTTCTCATTTTCTGCTTTGCCTTTCCCTTCTGAATCTTGTGTAATTTTGCAATTAGACAGTGTAAAATCTCCAAATGCATGTGAGGTGTCCATGCTGTTGTCTTTAAGTTGTGAGAATGGCCTTTGCAATTATGAATATAAAGATTCTTCAGGTAGTATCAGCATGGCTTTGAGCAGAAGTCAGATCTACAAAGCGAAACCAACTACAAAAATCAGTTTGGATAAAGTTGCCTCCCTACAAGTAACCTCTGTACACTAATTTGGACTCTCCACTTAAACAGTTTGACTCCTTTTTTACTTCTGAACAGGTAAAGAACATGCAGGTTCCTACGCTATAAAAGAACGGCCACCAGAAGAAGTTGCAGCCCGGCTTGCCCAGCAAGACAAAGAGGAGCAAGAGAAAGTATCAGGTAAGTCCACACTGTCACTATTTCTGTGTGTGCACAGGACAGAACTGTGGGATAGCATTGGCTTAAGAGTCCCAAGGTGCTTACACACCTCTTGGCTGTTGTCCCTGTGTGGGACAACAGAGGGAGTGCTAGTGAAGCTGCTTCCACCCACTCAGAAGTAACTGAGAATTGAAGAATAATGGAAACTTTGAGGTTGGAATGGACTTTGAAGTTGAAAGAAGATAGGAAAATTTACTTATTTTCTCTTAAGAACCATTAGAACAAGTGAACATGAAACATAACCTGCACACCCCTGCAAACCCATGGGAAAGGTTTACCTCTGGGTAGTGTTTTGCTCTAAGTGCAGACTTGCACCTTAATACTCCTGCTCTAAATGAGGAGAGCCTTTTGGTAACCTTGTTCTGTAGGCTGCTGTTTAGTTCTCAAACTGGCCAGCTCTTTCAGCTCATAGAAAATAGTATAAAGAGACACAGAGGCTGTAACATATCATTTTATTAATTAAAAAGTTCTTTATTGTTTAGTTGACTTAACTTCTTTTCCAGCCCTTGCAGCAGCTCTAGAAGGAGCTCTAAACACAACTGCTCGTGTAACCCTTCAGGCTATCACTGCTCAGGAGTCAGCTGTGCAAGCAGTGAATGCCCATTCCCAAATACTGAAGGAGGCCATGGATGATGCTGAGGTAAACTGGACAAGTGGGGACAATTTTTCTTTTTATTGTGTTCAGCAAAACTTTAATCTCAATTAAAAATAAACTTGGAATCTTTTCTTACAATGCATTTTCATTTATCACAGTTTTAACTTACCTTTTCACTTGTGAAATGTGGTGTAGTCAAATAATACAGTGGTTTTGATTTTGAATTTAGTTTTGTTGAGAAGCTGTGGCTGTCTATTTTCTTTTTCCAAGAAGAAAATTCAAGTTAAGACATTAATAGTTTCTGCACTGTATTTTACTTAATTTTATTTTAATTCCCAAGGTGTTTCTTTTACCTAGTTAAGGGGTCATGCTGTCTGCCCCAATAATTCCACTGAACTTACTCCCTTTGCCAACATCCTCTTGCTGCATTGTTTGTTTCTTGTCAGGAAATAGGAAGGGGATGTACAAGTGATACAAGTTTGTGTGGAACTGCCACTGCCCACTCAATTCTGGAGCAGAGATAAAATTCAGTTGTTAATCAAGTAGCAGGGACATGTGGGCAACCAACCAAGTACTCGAGACTTAATCTAGTAGTTAGTAAAATAACTGCCTGAAGAGATTGCTTTTAGGCTTAATTACGAAGCTTAATTTAAAATCACCCACTTTAAAGTATTACGGTACTTTAAAAATTGAGGTTAAAAGCAATTTTCAAGTATTACAGTACTTCAATACATGAGGAGATTTCCTCCCAACATGCCATGCACCATACAGTGATCCTCATGTAAGCTCTTCAGCGTGGACAGAGGTCTGTGGTTCAGGAAAAAACACATTAAGAATCAAACAAAACTAAAACAAAGTGTTGGAAGAGAAACATCTCTTGTAAAGCTTCCAGCTGTGCTGTTGAAAGGCACAAGAATGGTGCTCAGTTTGAGGGAAATATTGGGTGATGTGAATCTCTGCAGGCTTTCACTCTGTGGTAACTCTCTTGTTCAGTGATTGCAATGACCCTAATGAGGAATCTGTGCTTCCCAGGGTGCTGGGGAGAAAAAATCCTCCCAGTGGCGCACGCTGGAGGACGCGCTGAAGGACCGCAGGAGAGCAGTGGACGAAGCTGCTGACGCCCTTCTGAAAGCCAAGTGAGTTGCTTGATTTGAGTCTTGGAGTAATAAATTACATTGCTCATGTGAGGGCTGGCAAACACTAGATGAGTTTCTAGAAAGTCTGGAGTCACCTGTGTTCACACTGAATGATCTGTTAGTGCCAAATCAAGAAACGGTTTAATATTCATTAGCATGAGCATTATAATTTGATGTGTGTAAACCTTGGATGCCTGTGCACAAAGTCCTCCCTGTACCAGAGAGTCTGAATCAGTCCTGTTCTTTGTAAGAACTTGTTTAAACATCTCCTTAGTACTTACATAGAGTGCTGGTAAGTTCAAGTAAGATTAAAAAAAACCAAAATCCACTGTCCTTTTAGTATTATTGTTGAGTAATTTTATTCATCATAAACCTATTATAAGGACTTCAGCCTGGAGAAGAGAAGGCTCTGGTGAGACCTTCCAGCTGGAGAGGGACTTTTTAAAAGGGCAGAACAAGGGGGAATGGCTTCAGCTGACAGGAGGCAGGTTTCAATTGAATTTTAGTAAGAAATTCTTTATTTTGAGGGTAGCGAGACACTGGAGCAGGTTGCCCAGAGAAGCTGTGGCTGCCTCATCCCTTGAAATGTTCAAGGCCAGGTTGGATGGGGCTCTGGGTGACCTGGTCTAGTGGAAGGTGTCCCTGCCAATGGCAGGAGGTGGAATGAGATGATCTTTAAAGTCCCTTCTAACCCAAATCATTTGAGGATGACTCTGTGACTGCACTCTGTGTATTGAATCGGTAACATCACCAGCTTCTTTTAGTTGTAATGAAAAATTAAACCTTGCAGCATCATTTGGCAGTTCCCTGTATCCACAGAATTGCTTTTAAGCAATTAGATTTTTACTAAGCACATGTCTAAGAAAAACTTGAATTCTGAACGGGAGCACTGTTCATGCAGGCTCTGTATGAACTGTGTTGATGTGCCCCAAGCATGGTCTACAGGCACTGGAGGAGCAGAAATAAAATGACAAACAGTATCTCCAAGATGCCCTTGTGATGAGGTTAGAAATAAATCTGGAAACCCTTCAGTGCTTCTGAGGCTGAGAGGGTAACATCATCCTTGAAGCTGCATGGTTGCCATCACATTATAAACTTCCCTTATCTTTGATATTGCTGTGCTGACTAAAATTTGTGGGAGGTGTATTGAGGTTTCATTGTTAAAACAGAGCTAATGCAAACCCCACATGCACCAGCTTTTATTCTCTATTGCTCTACTGGATATCTTTGCTTTTATTTATTTTCTTAATTAACTTATTTTAAAGCTTGTTCCTTATTCTAATGAGGTCATTGGAAACTCCATTGATTTGAATGGATTTGGAAAAGGAACATTTTTTACTTTTTCCTTGATTTCCAGTTGTGCTAAAGGAAAGCAGTTCTTTCCTAATTACAAAAACCATAATCTATCTTTACAGAGCCCTATAAATTTTCTCCCATCCTCATTAATCTTCACCAGTCACCATGTCCAAAACACTTCTGCAAGCGTAAGCCATCTATATTAAAAATGTTTCCCTGCTGCTCTTATGTGCTGGAAATGTTTGCTGTCTGACTCTTAAGTTTTGTTAATACTAACTCCTTTCAGTTAACTTCCATCTTCCCTTCAGCTAAATCCTGAGAACTAATTGCAGTATAAATAATTCTTATTTTACATGGAATAGCCACACTGACACCTTTAGGTTTCAGGCTGTGGGAAAAAAATAATCCTTAGTCAAAGCATCTTAGAGTTGGTAGAGTTACCGGTAGAGTTACCCAGTAGTTCTTGTGAATATCAACAGCATAAAGTAAATTTTCTTTGGGGTGATAAGCCCTGTATTTGTTACATTTAGCAGTGGCTTCTCTTTTCAGAGAGGAGTTAGAGAACATGAAGGGTGTAATCGAGAAGGCAAAGAAGTCTCAGCTGGCAGGAGCCAAACCTCACATTGTCGCTGCAGAAGAAAATCTCCATCATATGATTGTGGACTTGGACAATGTGGTGAAAAAGGTAAAGCTTCCTCAGACTGTTAATAACTGCCTCTAGAGTAGGGACACCTTGGCAGTTTGTGCAGACCCCTCCCACCCCCACCCCCATTCCCAAATCCCTTGCAGGAGGCAAAATATTTCAGAGTCACAGAATATGCTGACTTGGAAGGGATACATCAGGATCATTGAGTCCAACTCCTGGTCCTGCACAGGACACCCCAAGAATCCCACCCTGTGCCTGAGAGAATTGTCCAAACACTTCTGGAGCTCAGTCAGGCTCTGTGCTGTGACCACTTCCAGTGCACTGTAAAGTGTAAATTCGTCCTCTTGTAGCTGTACTCAGTCCTTGAGCTGAGTTATTCTTATATTGCCAGTAATCACACATGGCAAGATCTTTGTGAGAACTTAGACACTGTCTTGAAAGTGTCTCCAGGTGGCTTGATGGTGCCAGTCCTTTCTGTTTGCAACTTGAAATTCTTTCAATTTGATTCCAAGATGAATTTACCACGAGGTTAGGGAGGAGTTCAGGGTTCGATGCTAATGACTTGGTGGGTAAATCACTTTGCAGTTCAGAAGACTGGGAAAGAAGAAGACAGGTGAAATTTATCTCCTTTTGCAGGACAGCTGATAATTCATCAGGTGTGTTTGGAGTGAATTTAGCCTGACAGTAGGGACTTCAGAACTCACTAAGGAAGGCAGCAATCACAGGCATCGCTTACTAGGCCTGTATGATGGCTGTGAGCAGAGATAAGGAGCTGGAGATGTTTTAAGATATAAACTGAATTAAAGATACTCTTGGTCCTATCTAGGCTACAGACTAGCTGTGTAGTTACAGTGGGCATTTGAAGCAAAATGCATTAGTGGTTCCAGCAAGTAATTATTGTGTCCAGGAGGTTTATTATTACAGGGTGGGTTTTTGTGCTCTCCCAAGTGAATTTGCTTTGCTTGGACTGGAGGGTGATCTGTGCCAGTATCACAGGGCTTGGTTTTAAAGTAAATTTGCCTTGAGTTTCAATCCTCGCCTTGAAAAACAAATTACTCTCATCCTTGTTTGTTCCAGGTTCAGGCAGCACAATCTGAGGCCAAGATTGTGGCTCAGTACCATGAGCTGGTGGCTAGAGCCAGAGAGGAGTTCCAGCGGGAGCTCGACAGCATCACCCCTGATGTGAAGCCTGGCTGGAAGGGGATGAGTAAGTCTCCCACTGTGGGGTTACCTCGTGCTCGTTGCACTGTGGTTTGTAGTGCTTGGCCACTCACTGTCCAGCATCCCAATTTCCACACTATTTGGTTGGTCTGAAGTGAAAATGATTTCACAACTGAACTAAATAATCTAAAGCAGGTGTTATGAAGAGGATTACTTCTACTTGTGCTGCATGGGAGGTATCACAAAATGTCGTTCTTGTGTGATAAATATCATATGATTGTGTGAACATCTCTCCCCTCCCTGGTATTTCAGGAAGGGAGCCACGTAATTCCAGATTTCAATCAAATCTGTGTTAATCAGTGATCAGATGCTTGGCTGACTCTGTGATTAGAGGTATTATGAAACACCATTGTTACAGGGTGATAAAGAACTCCCTGAATTTTTCTACATCATCTCTGAAAGTGAGAGGTTTCATTGTTCATAGCCTGCCTGCCTCAGTACATTTTATTTCTGAGTTAAACTGACAGAGAACTGCACCTGTAACAACAGCCAGTGCTGCACAAAAGCAGTGAGCAGTCAGCTCACTCACAGTAATGCTCCCTGCACACTCCTTGCCACAGGTTCTCTTGCTCACCTTAACTGCTTTCATTTTAAAGACAAGCAGAAGTGCGGAAGGTGGAATGTGTGTGTTCACCATTCCTGTGGATGAGCTCCTGCCAGAACCCATGTGCTCATGGAGCAATTACTGCCTGTGGTAGTTCAAAAAAATTATTTCCCTAAAAACCCCAGCTTTCCAGATATTTCCATTTTGGGTTTAACATAAATGTATTAAGTGATATCAGACTTTTCTACCTGATGTGTTCAGAGGCAGCTGTCAAGGCTTTATTACCAAGTTATAGATTTTTTTTATAGAAGTGATAACTGCCATTTGAAAAAAATGTAGTGTCAGTACTGCCTTAATATTTTTTTGAAGTATACAATGCAGAATTATAACAGACTCTTTCTTAGTGCTGCCTCATGGTTAAGAAATGTGGACATTAGTCCACAAAATCATGTTCCTGGCTAAATCAATACACCAGACCTTTGGAATGGTCAGTTTTTATTTAAAAAACAGCCAACCACACACCCAGTATATGTGGGAAAAACATTTGAAATGAAAAAATCATTCGTGGAGTTTGCTTTTGGGGTGTTAGTATTTTGAAGAAAAATCACTTATTTAGGCTCCCTGCGGGTGGAGCTGCCTTTCCTTGCACAGGATAAAAGGAGAACACATCTTGGGTTTTGTGATCACTGCCCTTCTGTGGGAGAAAAGGGAAGTTCCCAGTAGCTTCCTGGTAGCCCTGTTTCTTACTGTGTGGCCTACGGAAGCACATGGGACAGACTCGTTGGGGTCCCTGACTCTCACTGCCACTGGGGAATTTGTTTCTTGACAACTGCTTCTCTATGTAAGAATCTAGAAATGTCAGACTAAAATTTCCAGTGTCCTGTTGCACTTCTCTACTTCAAACTTCTCTTCCTTGCTTTGGCTGAACTTAAATTGTCCATCCATGGGTTTCCAAGGGTGATTTTAGTGGTTGGGGTGTCTTGGGCTACATCTTGCCTGTAATACGGAGACTTTTATATGTCACATACTGTTCTTTCTGAATTCCTAAAGACTTGGTCTCATGTTTAAGTCACTGTAGATAAGCTCTTGGTTTTCTATTTTACTTTTGCATGACTGCCTTGCTGTAGTGAATGTGCATTAACTCTTCCAACCTGTCTCCTTTCTGTTGCAGAGATATCTGACTTAGGTGAGTTACTGTCACTTGTTCTGGTCCCATGAAAGTTCTCTCTTCTCTTTGTCCTTTGTTTGTGTGGGGCATGACTTTAAGTTACAGGTAGTATCAACAAAGGGGTGAAATGTGGCATTCCTATAACATTTCAGGCTGAGGTATGCCTTGGAATCCTTTCCAGTCATTTTGCACACCTGGCTTAAAATACAAACCAACCTGTTTGTGACACCGTTAAATCCAGCAGCTGAGCTTGCTCAGCTTTTCCACTGGACACGAGCACCACTGGCTCCAAGTCCTCCTGGCTCCTGTACCAGTCCTTTCTCCAGCACTCAACAGCAAGCTGACTGAAGGACTGTGCAATCTTGCTTTCTTTAGACCTTTCAGGAATGCTTTCCCAAGTAGTCCCAGTTTTCCATACAGGTGATTTACCTGGCAGGCAGAGCAAAATGAGATGCAGCATTCTATAGAGCTCTGCTCAGGTCACCAAATGCTGCATGTATGCAGCAAATGTAGCTTGGATCCTCCCCCTCTCCCAGGTACAATGTGGTTGTGAATTGTGCTGCCCTCTAAGTAGCTAAACCTGAAAGGTAATGAATCTGATGAGGAGCAGTTGATCTGGAGGACTGTTGAAGAGAAAATGTAGTTCTGGCTGTCCCATACAATGCTGTTCCCTGCTCCTCTGTGTGCTGGCACAGGGGAAATACTGTGGTGGTGTAAAAACCAAGAAGTGACAGAGCTGTTGACAGTCTCTGACTGTGACGTGAATATGGAAGTGTGAACGATAGCTGGGAATAACTTGGAAGAAACTAAGATAATTTGTCTACTGGAATGAAAATACAGCTCAGAAAGTGGTCTCGGGTGGGCATTAGCACAGGTCAAGAGCTTGAAGTGCTCAGAGACCTTCCCCAGAATAAGCTCAGTGGACAACAACCCCTGGGAGCCCCAGAGTGCTGGAGTGGGAGGCAGGAGTTTCTCTAATTTCCATTCCCTCCCTCATGCCCTGTGTTTCCTTTAGCTGGGCAGTTGTCCACGGACGACCTGAACTCCCTGATCGCGCACGCCCACCGGCGCATCGACCAGCTGAACAGGGAGCTGGCGGAGCAGCGCGTCAGGGAGCAGCAGCACATCGAGTCCGCCCTGGAGAAGCAGAAAATTGAAGATAAAAAAGCATTTGAGGCAGCTGTGGCCAAAGCGCTGGAGCGTCACAAAAATGAGACTGTACTAGAACAGGATAAGAAGGTAAAGTGGCCTAAAGCACCTGGTTAAATCTTGGGCTCAAAAAGGAGGTAGAAGAGTTAATGGAAACGCCCAGAGGGACAACTGGGATGTTCTGAGTAGTGGGAGACTTCACGTGGGTGACCCCCAGGCTAAACATGAAAAGGAGATGTTGAATAAGGAAACTTCTGCAAAGTTAGAATGGTTAAAATCATACAGGGAATGACTTTGTCATGTTACTTGTCTCTTATTTGAGATAGGATTACTGGGTCAAAATAAATCCTAAATTATTTGGGTTGGAAGGGACCTTCAAGATCACCATGTTCCAACCTCCTGCTATGGGCAGGGACATCTTCCACCTAGATCAAGTTGTTCCAAGCCCTATCCATCATGGTCTTGAGAAGACATTGGGCAACCACAGCTTCTCTGGCCAGTCTGTCAGTGCCTCGCCACTCTCAGAGAGAAGCATTTTGGTGTTGGATCTGACTTTATGTAGCCATTATAGGGCTATGCAGGGAGACGGTAAAGTATTTTTGGTTGGGAAGCTGGTTTATAAACACCTGAGTGTTTCACTTGAAATATTACTGTATTTTTCAAATACTATTTTGATAGCTGCACTAGTGCCTACTGAGTAACCAGAAGTTACTCACATAATGGACCATGAATCCCTTCCTTAACATCTCTAGGGAAAGGCTCAGCTATAAAGCTGAACACCTCAGCAGGTCTTTAAGATGAAAGCCAGGCTCTGTCAATGCCACTGCTCTTAACACATACTCAGTATTCACTGCTGTGATACTGTGACAGTGTGACAAGCAGCTGAGCAGTAGTGGTGCAGTAACACCCCTCGTGTGTGTCCAGGTGGAGGAGGTGCGAGAGGTGATGGAGAACGAAATGCGCACCCAGCTGCGGCGCCAGGCTGCTGCCCACACTGACCACCTCAGAGACGTCCTGAAGATCCAGGAGCAGGATCTAAAGGCAGAATTTGAGCAGGTAAGAGAGAGAAGTCCCCAGGGCAATTAAAGGGATATTTAAACCATTGCAAAGCACACATTTCATACAAGAGTCCTGAACCATGTTCCAGCAGATTGAAATGAGGGCTGGGGAGGAAAGCCAGCTTACCTTGAGGTGATAGAGTGCCTCAGTGTGTACATTTTACTCAGAGTGGTCTGAAAAGCTTTTGCTATAGGTGACAAATTTTTGACACATGTACAGTAACTGTTGAATTCACCCCAATAAGGTTTCTTACTGGTATATTGTACTTATTGTATGCATTGGCCTTAGCAATAACAACAGATTTACAGAATTGAGTCTTAAAAATAAGGTAAATGTAATTAACCAGCTGCTCCTGATCTGATACACGTATTGCACTCTGTTCCAGAACCTGTCGGAGAAGCTCAGTGAACAGGAAATGCAGTTCAGACGCCTTACTCAGGAACAGCTCGACAACTTCACCTTGGATATAAACACTGCCTATGCCAAGCTCAAGGGAATTGAGCAAGCAGTTGAGAGTGAGCACAGAATTCCTCTTTCATTAAGGACTAAAACTGTGATCTCCAAAGGCCCTTTACCCAAACCTCGGTGTCTAAACCCAGGCTTAGGCTTGTCGCTCACAGGCCTGAGTTTGCCACAGTGCTGAGCACCCAGCAACTCCCAGACAAGCGAGTCCAAGGTGGTTCTTCCAGAAGTTGTCTTGTTCTGGCTCTGAGTTGTGGGACAGACTTGCCTTAAAGCAGGTGCTGAGGAGGCAAAAGGAAGGAGGAAAGCAGAGGGTGGAGAGGGATGGCTGTTGCTGCTTGCGCTCAAAGCCACATGTGCCCCAACTGTTCTTGGCTTCCCTTGCAGGTCACGCAGTAGCAGAAGAGGAGGCCAGGAAGGCCCATCAGCTGTGGCTTTCTGTGGAAGCGCTCAAATACTGCATGAGATCAGGCACGGGGGACAGCCCCATGCAGCCCCTGGGGAGCGCAGTGAAGGCCATCAAAGCCAGCTGCTCCAACAATGCCTTCACGGAAGCCTTAACAGCAGCTCTCCCGCAGGAGTCCCTGACGCGGGGGGTGTACAGCGAGGCAGCCCTCAGAGCACGGTTCCACACAGTCCAAAAACTGGCAAAACGAGTGGCCATGATCGACGAGACGAGGAACAGCCTGTACCAATACTTCCTGTCCTACCTGCAGTCGCTGCTGGTGTTCCACCCTCAGCAGCTGAAGCCGCCGGCTGAGCTCAGCCCCGACGACCTCGACACGTTTAAGTTACTGTCTTATGCTTCCTACTGCATCGAACACGGAGATCTGGAGCTGGCAGCCAAATTTGTCAACCAGTTACGAGGAGAGTCGAGGAGGGTGGCACACGACTGGCTCATGGAAGCACGTATGACCCTAGAAACCAAACAGATTGTGGATATCTTGACAGCATACGCCAGTGCTGTGGGGTTGGGAACAACTCAAGTGCAGTGAGCGAGGATTGGAGTTTTGGAGGCAGTTCAGCTGTTCTGTGCCAGAGAGAAATCCCATGATCACCTGGGGGTTCAGAGCTGTTGGCAGGGGCTGGAAGCATTAAATCAAAGCACGGGTACTGTCTTGTTTCCTTGCACTGTATTTAATTTCACCACCTGTTGTATTTTTATTGGTTTTGAGTTGTCATGACAACCAACTTCAGGAAGCTTCCCTGTAATTTGTGTAAGAATTAATGTTTCCCCATCTTACCAAGTGGGCTTGTGATCCAACCAAAATAATGTTTGTAACCTGCCATCAATCATTTGCCACTCTGTCAGCTGAATAAAACAAGACTTCAACCACTTGCTCCTGCTGTTTAAGTCTCCTCTTTAAACATCAACCACAGCTGGGCAGTACAAGCTCAGTCTTTCTCTAGGACCTGAAGAGTTAAAAATTCTGTTTTACTTCTTACAAGGAGCAAGAATTCACTGATGGGATTAATTAATTTGTACAGCATTAAAAAAAATAAACCCATCTTTGAGTACAGGATATGTACACAAACTGGTGTCAGAGCACATCCTGTCATGGATTTCTGCCCTGGTAGGTTTCTTGTGAGAGCTCAGAAAGGCACAGTTTGGTTCAAGCACAGTTTTTGCTCAAGGATTATCAGAATACAGCCAGCTTTAATGTCAGCCATTTATTAGAGACAGTCTCCAGCTGTACAAAGTGTAATTTAACATCTACACTCCCAAGACCTGTCCCAAGAAAGGGGAAAGGATGAGTAATAACACCACAAGTGCTGAGCATTGCATGACTTCAGTGTTCATAGACAGAGTAAACTCAGTATTTAAGGTAGATGGAAAGGAATTGCATCTGGTGCAGGGTTGAGTCACAGGAGGCCTATGACAAGTCTTCCTCAAGCTGTGGAAGTCTCGTGCCTGCTGGAGCAGCCTCCAGGGTGCACAGCACCCCTCCCCCTGTAGCCCTTCACCTCTCTTCACCCTTCA
This sequence comes from Erpornis zantholeuca, assembly GCA_013400515.1. NCBI lineage: Eukaryota > Metazoa > Chordata > Aves > Passeriformes > Timaliidae > Erpornis > Erpornis zantholeuca. Next base: position 172,745 of record VZTN01000489.1, read on the forward strand.
CTGATGCTGTTTTTTAGGAGCCAGCTCTTGCAGGGGTGCTGCAGAGGAGACCTGGGGTAGCCCACGCTGTGTTCCACATTACCAATAAGATTTAACAGCTTCCAGCTGGCACACAAGAACGGTGTCTTGCCAAGCAGGTCCCGTATCAGAACACTCCAAGCACTCATCAAGTGCTGCAGCACCTCCCAGAAGCCATTCCTTCAGTAATTCCACTCCCAAAAGTCTCCTGGCATCACAGTGACGGTTGCTCCTTCCAAGAGGAAGGCAAGAGAGACAGCTACTCACGATCACTGTCACTACTGTCACTGTCACTGCTATCACCATCACACTTGATACTCTCCAGTGCCTTCCTGCAATGTAAAACACATCAGTCATCAGTCACCTGTTGTGACTTTTGCTTGAAAAGAGATACCCCAAACCAAGGCAAACACAGAGAACATTATGAGCCGTCTGAAGCCTACTCTCCTCAAAAGGACAAGCACACCCAGCATTTTGGTGGGAGCTCATGCTCCTGGAAAAGCCAATTCCTTCAGTACCCCTCAAAGTGGTGAGCCAGCTGTCAGGTGCTGGGCTTGTATTTATTCCCCTGGGCCAGATCTGGCTCCAAACTGTGGTCCCTCAAGGATAAACCCTGAGCACCATGTGAGGATCACCCGAGCTTGGCTGCAGCAGCTTCGCAGTGCAGTGAGAGGTGATCATGAGCCTCAGAACCTGGGGGCCACATGCAGGGCCATCCTGTACCACCCCTTGCTTTTACTGGGCTGCCACAGGCTCTTCAGGCAGCCACACCCAGCTAGGGAAAGATTCTGGGAAAGAAAGGCGATAGGCAGCAGGACTGAGCAGTGGGTAAGGCTAACCCTACCATGGAAAATTCCCTCCTAGGTGGGATGGATACATCATGGAAGGAAATGCTGAGGGGCCATTTCAGTCCTGGAGTTAACACACCAGCACATCATTCTGAAGCCAGTTCTCTGCTCCCTTGTCAGAGAAGACCTTCTAAATGAGTTGCCTGTCCAAGACCCTGTCTACTGTACTCCTTCAGCAGTAACATGAAATATTCCAACTTACTTCTGTGTTTCAGAGAGTTCAAATTCCTCTTCTGTCCTGCTTTTCAGCCTTTGAGATGAAAGAAGCCCAAGAGATGCTGCCAGCTTTACCATCTTAATTGCCTCATCTGGGGAATTGGTTTGCTTGGCACAGTTCAAGAACTCATCCATCACCTTGTCACTGCAAAGGCAAAGGCAAATGGTGACTGTCCTCAGGGTCACAGGAGAAGTGTCCATTAATTTACAGCCTGTGCTTTAGAGAGGGAGAGGACGTAACATTTTCAGATCACCCAACCAGTCCATCCCTGCTCCTGCCAGGAATTTCACCTCTGGTGCAGAGTGAAGGCTATGTGGTAAGTTTGGGAACTCCTGTCCCAGGAGAAAAGGGCAGGCACAGAGTGCCACCAGGTGTGTGGCCTTTGGTCCCACACACCCTAATGGTGTTCACTTGGGCAAGCTCCAACTTGAAGACAACCCACACCCAAACAAAACCCATTACTATTCCTTACAAGCTGTGTTCTACTTCAAAGAATTCCCTCTTCCAGAATCCCGAGACAAGCAGGCTGGTGTACCAAAAAGGGTACCACCTAAGATTTAGGATTTGACTTGATAAATTTGTCTTCAGACATCAAGGCACCTGTGCTTGGTTAAGAGCATACTAGAATTTTTCTGAGCACATGGGAAAGCAGATGTTCAGGAGTCCTGTTCAGACTGATTTGCACTGCTGAGTTCATCACTGCTCTCCATGGCCCAGAGCTTCAGTGACAACCACTTCACTCCCTCCCACTTTGCCATTTTCAGCATGTTTTGAGACAGAAAGCTCTTGGAATATATCCACTGGATAAACCAACAGCCATGCTCACAGGGGCAGACACACAGTCATGCGTGGGAAGTAAATGGGCCGCTGTCAGTTATAACTGGAGGCTGGAATACCTGACCTTTTAAAGTCCCTTCCATCCTAAACTATTCCTTCGTTCTGTAACAGAAACTCAGAATCTCAGCCAAAGAGGAGACTCAGAAACTGAAGAACCTTAAAATACTTACGTGGGAATCCTATTGATTTGCTGGAAACGCTCCATCATGTTCCTATTCAAAAGGAAGTGTAATAATAGCAACTTAAAAACCCCACGTAAGAGGAATAGACAGATATTCAACATCTTGGATGTACCTCCACTGAAACACAGGTAAGCTCAAATTCATGAAACAATCTTCCCCACGGATCCCATGCTGTATCCTTGCAAATACAATCTGTACCAGCTAACTTCACTGATTAATTTATCACAAAATATCTTAAACTCTGCAGAAAATGAAAGTGTAGCTCGTGGCAAGTTTCCTTTAAAATATTACATATTTTTAGTATTTTAAAATACTAAACTACTCTTTTGTTTCTACTTCATTTCAAATGAATCAGTGCACAGGGAACATCTGTATTTAACAGAAAATAGCTGAGAACCTTAAATTGGAGGCTAGATTTTTTAATTCGTATTTCAAGTTCAGAGGAAGTAAGACAGTATATTCTAGCTAGCAGAGTTCTAAAAATAGTCTATTTAGATTTTTAATTAGGATTGATGATAATTAAAAATTTAATTAAACTAATTAATCTCTTTATCAGTTTGAATTCCAGAGTTCTAAAAATCAGAAAATGGGAAGTTGTGAGCAGTCAGGGAAGTGGTAACAAAACCTCACCTCACCATAAGAAGCAATACAAAGCTCTACACAAGATACATTAGTTTCTAAACCATTTTTAAGACAGACAACTGTAACTTGGTGCCAAGAAAGAACAATAACAAAGAAAAAAACCCATCACACTCCCAGCAAGCTTTGTCCCCTCCCTTGTCTGCACTGGCATTCCAAGGCATCGGTCATTAGCTTTTGCTTTTTGTGACTAAGCCTTGAGCTGCAGTGTCAGCAAGCCCAGAGCTCAGAGCCCACACGTACCAGGCATCCTGGGTCCTCCCAGCCCTGGAGAACAGCACCACGACATGGCCCAGAGCACTCCCTGTCCACTCCAACGGGACCTGCCCCAGCCCAGAGGGCTCATGGACGGCTTTGATTTCTTCAGCACATCTGGCAAATGCCAGTTGAATCTGTGAAAACATTGTGCTAATGAAGAACAAAACCTCTGAAATTAACAAGCTTTTAAGGGCAATTTCTCCTGCAGCTCCTACAGGTTTGCTCTGTATGTGGTTTAAATCTCTGAATTAACAGTTGCTACCTCTGGGAAACAAATCTCTCACTTCTGTCAGGACAACTGTCCCCACTAAGCAAGCTCAAAGGTGGCTCTGCAGGGACAGTTGTTTCCACCTTCAACACCCTTTAGCTTGAGAAGGCAGTTACTGCAATGAAATCCTTGGCAAAAATCTCTGAATTCTGACATGTGCTTCCCCAGAGATGTGGTTGGCTGGGCTGCATTAGTTTTCCAAATCCTAGTAAGACAGGATCCTGCTCTGTGCTGAGGTTTTTCTGTAGGCTGAAGACAATCCAAAGGGTTTAGGAGGCCTGGATAGGCCCACATGGATCTGGAAATGTGCAGTGGCAGATGCCCCGGAACTGGATCCCTAGACCGCATTTACCTACAGTCTGGGTAAATAATAGTCTACCACTACTCTCTACAGATCTTTTGTACTGGGTTTTGCTGAGATAGAGTTAAATTTCTTCAAAGTTTCTTCTTTCTTACTATGGGGCCGTGTTTTATATTTAAGATGGAAAGTGTGCTGGTAACACTGGGATATTTTTGTTATCACTGGGCAGTGCTTACAGAGCATCGAGGCTCCCCCACCAGCGAATGGGCTAGGAGTGCACAAGGAGTGTGGTACAACAACGAGCTGGGAGAGGACACCTCCAGGACCAGCTGACCCTAAATGACCCAAAGGATATTTCAGGCCACAGGATGCCATGCTCAGCAGATAAAGCTGGGGAAAGGAGGAAGGGGGCATACATTTGGAGAGATGGTGTTTGACTTCCTAAGTAACTGTTCCACATGAGCTTTACAGGAGCCTGACTTTCCTAGGGATGGCTGAACACCTGCCTGTGATGAGAAATGGTGACTGAGCTCAAGTTTTTGCTCTTTTGCTGTCCCAGTTCCCTCCACCATCCCACAGGGGAGGAGTGAGCTGTGTGGGGGCTCAGCTGTTCACAGGGGTTATCAGCTTCCTTACCTCATTGGGATGCTGGTCCCTGCTCATCAAAGACAAGAACTCTTCCAACAGGTCTGATCTCCTGCTAAACCCCATCTGTTTCACATCTGTTTAGAGAGAGGCAGTAGCTGGTAGGTGTAACCTGTACCCCTGTTCCCAAATCCTGGCAATATGACCAGCACAATTTAACAAGGCAGAGCCATTCTCTGTGATTGAGCAGGTCACATTTAGTTCCCTTTCTTTCCCCACATTATCCAGTCCTGTGTGCCAAATACAGGAACCACTCTGATTTCTTCTTCCCTTCCCTGCTGGTCTCAAGATTTCTGGGTACCAGCCCAACTACTCCCCCTTGATAATGGCCTTCAAGGTCCCCAGCACCAACCTACCTGGTGGTGGTGATGACCCTGTCACAGAACAGGGATGGAGCACTGTCTGTAACAACAGTTACCAATCCTAAGTGGGAACATGGACCTGAACTGCTGCTGGACAGTGAGGCCCACAGCCCCCTGTGGCCGCAGACCTCCACCACTGTCAGAGAGGATAAAGGAGTGACTCGTATTCTTTTATATGTTTTTTGGGGCTAGATTAAATCTTAACCAAGGATCTGCAAAGGGTTCAGGTGATTAGATACCATAGGCAAGCCCTGTGCCTTACTACTCTAAACAATGGGAAGTTTCCAAACTAGCTCCAACTTTGCACTGCTTCTGGCATTTGTCAAACTGCCTATGAAGCCATGTGGCCATCACTGACCTTCCCAGACTGAAGGGATCACTTCCAACTGGTTGGCTGCATCCAGTGCTTGAAGGAGATCCAATATATTTTTAGGAGTTGGATAGAAGAGCTGATGAAGGAAAAGAGTCATTTCAGCCACCTGTGACTGCTCCATTTCTCCATGCTAAAGCTCTGCAGCTCTTACCCTGATACACACTTACAGAAGATGACGTTTCTTTGTACCACTTCAACACCACCTCAATTTGTTCCATCATGCACAACAAAGAAAAGAATTTTGACCTAGAGAGAAAAAAATGCCCTAATTCAGTGATGATTAGATAAACCAAACCATACAGAAGTACCAGCAAATGATGGTGTGATCAGATTTGTATTGCAGATCAAGGAAATGTCATTGATTGCAACACTCCATGCAATCAGAAAAGCAGCAGTGTTTCTTATGACAGCTTAATGCTGACACTAGATAACTGCCAGAACTAAGTAGAACTTAGACCACTGTGTTTTAAAATACAAAAAAAAAAAAAAAAGCAATCTTCCTGCCTGATGCCAGTTTTAAGCTTTTTTAAGTTTTTAAGCTGTTTTTTTTTTAAGCCTGAATCTGTCTCAAATGCAACCTTTAGATATAAGAACTGAATTAAATTAACCTTGTTACTTGTGCAAGTTCACAAGACAAGCGTGAGTTCTTGATCCAGTGCAGTGACTAGGCAAACATCCCTACACCAAGAAATTATGGTGTTTTGGTGTTACTTCCTAAGCTGCCACCCTGGGTACACAAGAGAACAGCAGAACCCACAACTGGTTGTTCTAGTTGTTGGATGGGTGTTGAGATAAACTGATGCTCCAAGATACTACTGGATTTCAGTTCAAAGGCCACAAGTGAAAATAAGTCCTAAGCAAACACTGCTCTTACAAAGGATCAAATTCCCAAACTGTACACACAATAACCAGTTGCTGAATATGATCTCCCCTTCACTCACCAGTAGCCGTTTAACCGATCCATATCCAAGAATTTCCAATTGTCTCCCTTCTCCAGGGCCTTATTTAACTGATAGGCAAGCTTGATATCCTTAAGATCACAGCACTGTAATAAACCACGGAGATTTGAATGCTACCAAATATAACAGTCAATAATGCCTCAAGACTCACTTTTACAAAGGTATGTGGAACATGTCACAGGCATGCAAACTACCAATCAGGGAGGAGCCAAGCAAAGAACTGCAGAATTATGGCAGAAAGTTACAGGGGATGAGCACAGATGAAAATGGGAGATATTGAAAGCTAAACCTTGTATGACAGGATGTAAAGTCACAGGCAATCCTCCAACAGCTGGAGAGGCTCAAAGGAATTCTGATGGCAGGGAAGAGGCACTTACCACTTGCATGGCGGTGGCAAAAAAGTTGGCTGAAAGGGAGCAAACAAGAGTCTGTTAACTTCATGCTTCCAAGGAGACAAACAAGCTCATTAACCCACCCTCCCAGAGGACAGATGAGGTATGTTCAATTAGAGACTCAATTTGTAGCTCAGTTTGACAATATAGCAGGGCTCTTCGCTTTCTTGGTAGTCTTTGGTGTGGCACAAGTTGGGTGAGTTTTTTTAAACACTGCTGGTGGTAACTTAAGAGCATAGAAAGAAACAGTTTACCATACCTATCAGGACAGAAGCAAAGGAAGGAGCTGTACAACATTCTGATAATTTCCAGGAATCTTTCCAAAGACAAAAAAGAAAACTGATAGAGTGGTTTCCAATGCTTTGTTAACACCACACTGTCTACAGACCTTTCTTTGCCAAGCCCATCTTCAGATGGAAGCTGTGTCTGCTTCCAAACATACAAAAAGGCTTATGAACTTCCCAGGGCAAAGCTGTGTACATACAGATGGCAGGAAGGGCCAGTAACACATGGGATGTTCAGGATATACCCCTCCTACCAGATCCACACTCCAGTTTTCCACAAAGTTTTATTTCATGAAATTTTCTGAACAGGATTAGGAAGAACTAAAATAGGAAAACTCACACCACACTACAACAAAAGCCTGCCATTCACCTGCTGCATATCATTTAATGAAGCTGCTGTCAGATGTTCCTCCTTAAACCAATCTTGTAAATAGCCTTGGGGTACTAATTACATGGACTTAAAACGCTCATTCATAGAAGCTACACACCTACTTCCACACAGAAGCCAGTGCACCAACACACAGCACAATTCCCAGCACTGGAGTTTGCCCTTGTGTCCAGAAGTATCAGAACGGACTGAGAGAAGCAAGCTGCATGCATCTATCCTAGCTGAGTAAAACTACCTGAAATTCACAGGTACTTTTTCAGCCAAGCTTGAAGTCCTTACCATCGTCAGGGTCCTGGGCAGTGAAACTCCTCTTTTCAACCTCATTTAACACCTCAGAGATGATGACTGATGACAGAACATCAACTGCAGGGCAAAGAGACAATATCACATCTCAGCTGTACCACGCACTTCCTTGAAGAGCATCAGTCTGCATATACAACATGAAATTTGGAACCAGCAACACCATTTTAAACAAATGTAATTCCTGTGGTGCTCCACACCAGCTGCAATTTAATTTGCTCTAAAATTTGACCTGCTACTGCCAGATTTCAACAGCACAGCAGGGCATAATCAGAAAGATATAAGTGCTTTCCTAGCAAGGAATCAAACAGGCCTGGAAGTTTGTTTGTCAGAAGGCTGCACTGAGAAAAGCAAAGTATTTCATAAACAAACAAAAAAAATTAAAAGGGGAAAAAACAAAAATGAAACACGAAAAAACCCCCCAGAACCAAATGCAGAGACTCCAGAGCAATTTCCTCACATTTCTTAAAACACAAGGACTGCAGTTATGACTACTCTGCCTATTTTCTTCCTATGGTCAAAAGTCTGTGTGCATGGGATCTCAAACAGCTGGGTTTCTGCCTTTTAACACAGCTATTTTTCATGACAGCTCTAAAGCACAGAACTGTTGCAAGAAAACAGAATCCCTGAGCAACTTCACCCCTTTAAGTGGCACGGTCACATACGCTGTAGTCATATCCAGCCTCCACAGAGACTGAATAGCATTTACTCCCTCTATGAGGTTATTCCTTTTTTTCACCCATGCAGAATCAGGCAGCAGACTAAGCTCACACCCATTAAAGGTTGTCTTTCAAACCCCAAGTCAGCTGCTTTCACCCATCACACTGAAGCAGCTGCTACACAAGGCATGTTCATGGCCAAGCCAAGAGCGCACGTACCGCCTCTGTAGTACACGGAGAGGAGATGATCATAGGATGCAAGGCTGGGCTCTGGAAAGCAAAAACATTGCATTATTTCAACATTCCTGGCTGAGCTGTGTGCCACAGCTTTAATTCACAGCCTGCTCCCCCAGTCAGGCAGGATGTATGAATTTATTCTAATATCTTTCCCTGCCCACACTAATGCTGGACCAGACCTCACATACACACGCCTGAAGTGAGGTGATATCCAACACTGGGCCACCAGTTAGAGCACCCTATTTCTATGGGGGAGCAGCCAAGCTTCCCTCCTTTAAATTAAAATCAAAAATACTTCATAGCTAGTTTCCCTTCTGCTCATGAACGTAATCTTTAGCCTATCAACAAGCATGTTACTGGGGCACAGCACACCCCACAGGACATCAAATCAATTCTGCAGATATTCTCTATTTCTGCAATACTTATTTGAAAGAAAAAAATCATTATCTAGATCAAAAGCTTTTTTCTGTAGAGATGCAGATATATAGACTTGAACTGGCTTGGGTAGCTTGTGAAGTACATATTCCCTGGAATCAGGGAATCACCATGTTGTGTGGTGCTCAACTCCTGAGTTAACTGTTAGGTTCTGGAGGTGGCACTGGAATATCATAATCACTGCATGTAATGAACACTCTGGTTCTCTTACCTATATCAAGAGCTTCCATTTCCTTGAATACCAACAAAGACATACTTCTGCCCACACCACCACATCTTCTCAGGGTCTTCAGTACAGAATTGAAAGTTAGCAGAGTTGGTTGCACTTTCTGTTGAGCCATTTGAGTCAGGAACTCCTTAAAATAAAATCCCCAAATCCTTAGTGCTTCACATTGTGGATAACAGTTCAACTTTCAGGTGGGTTATACCTACATTTCCTCAACCTAATCCTTCTCACGCCCCCTTCAAGTGAACAACTCTGCTTTAACTGATCATTTATTAGGGGCGTACTGTCCAGTTTTTAATGACCAAAACACAAGGCTACATTACATTGGAATAAATCTTGGGAGAATTGTCTCTAGAACATAATGGAAATTTTTATAGTTACGTAATATTTTTCCCTAGGGATGTGTCATTAAAACTCAAAATTCCATTTCTGTCACAATACCATTAATTAAAATTAAAAGAGTTTTTATCTAAAACTGTTATTTTATCTCCCAGCAGTAATTTCACCAATTTTCTGTCCAGGCAGTTCCTGGATCAAATACGTTCTCACAAGGCAAAGGCAAGGTTGGATTTTTCACATTTGCCACTCCTCCATAGTTAGCTTTAGCTTTTTGTTTGAACTACTGTACTTCCTTTATGGCAGATTAGTATCTGGGGACAAAGTTCTTGATTTCAGTCTTCCAACAACTGCAAAATTTTACTTATAAGGCAGACCCAGAACCTACACTCTTGCCCCTTCCCTGCTTCATTTGCTCTACCCTCCTTACCTTGGCTAATTCCCATCTTTCTACAAACCTCTCCTTTAGATACGGAACTGCTCTGATCAGCGCGTTGAAAGTGTGCACATCAGCTGGAAAGTATAAGAGAATCCATTTTAAATGACAGTTTATAGTCTACAGGAAACAGTTTGTTCTAGCATGGCTCAGTCGTTGGCAAAGTCTCATGCAAACCTGTTTCCAGTGAGCCAGCCACACGCCAACTGCCCTGGAATTACCAGTTTGCATTCAGCTCCCATGATCCAGCTGAGGTCCGTACCCCTGCGCCAATCATCACTGCCATGAACAAACACTCCTGTGCCCAACAGGGTTTCTGTACTCAGGAGACCACAAAGCACAACCAAGAGACACTCACCCTTGTGCCTTTCATTCAGCAGGTCTATGTACATGTCATATGCTTTAGAGTAAGCCCCATGCTGCAGAAACAAAAATAAACAATCTCTGAGTGTGGGAGATTCCACAAGCCGAAAAAAATCTCCCAGCACTGAAGAATAACTTTACCTTCACCATCCCACGGATCATTGTGCAATAGGAGTGTGCATTCCTCTCTGGCATTATCTTAAATATCCTTTCAGCATGGTTGTTCTCCCTAGAACCAATGAACAAGATAAATAATAACCAAGTAAAAAATACCTTTAGGAAAAGGATTCAACGTGCAGAACAAAATATTGGGCTGTACCCCCAAGGACTGATTCACATATCACACTTGTCATACTTGGAGCTATTCTACAAATCACCTACCAGATTTCCATGAACACTTAAAAAAAAATCAGAAAACACAGGTTTATTTAACCAGTAACACTTGTGAGTATGGGCTGCTGAAAGACTCAGGTCTGTTCTACAACAACACAGGCACACAACCCCCAGAATATAGGCAACACTTTCTATACCTCCATCTGGGGCCAGATGACTGTGAACCTCTTTGGAACTGTCTCTTTGGCTCTTTCTGTTCTGAAGCATTCACCTGGAGAGATTTTTGCAATATTAAGTTTCTCAAAGTTCAAAATTATGATTTAACATCAAATTATGTGATTTGATAACAAAACTGAAGTTTAGCAGCATGGACCAAAGGTGTTTTTTAATGGATTATATTAGAATAATTTTTACCATAACATTCATGGAGCAATAATTAGATGGAGAATAATGTTTACGTTATTAAACATATAAACAGCTTTACACAAACTACTGTTGCTACTAGGTCACTCTTGGGATTTTCATTCCTGAGAATGTTGACTGCATCATGGCATCTCCCATGCAGACAGCTACAATACAAAAATCTTGACATCACCTTGATATACTCCCACTAAGTATGAAATACATAAATAGAGATCAAAAAATTTTCCATACCCCTGGTTCTTCCAAAGCTTTTTTTTCTTCTTCCTCTTTTTCAGGAGCAGGTTCAACATCTCCATAGAAGCATAACAAATCTAAAAGGCTGTTGGTGGTCTCCAGAGATACAGGGGTACCTTTACAAAAAGAGAATTTACCACAGTCAGAGAAACTGAAGAGCTCACCATTCTGAAGCCATATCAGAAAACCTTTGAACACCACTTTGCTCTAGCAAGCAAAAACTTGCTCTAGCAAGTCCCTAACCCTGGGTGTGACACCACACAAATCCACTCATCACAGAAGACAATTTGAACTAGTTTATGTTTTTCTACTGAAGCCACTAAAAGAGTAGAGTTCCCCCGATAAAGTAGGAGAGGGAAGTGACAGCTGGCACCCAGAACTGTGAAGCAGCGCAAGCCAAACACAGCATCTGAAATTTCTAGCACTTTTCATAACTCTTCCTAGGATACACCCTGCTGTGAAGAACACCTTGCATGTCCCACTTTCTATGAAACAGATTTAAAAGCAACAAAAGGTTTTAATCTCCTCCTTTCCAAGCAATCATTTGTTCTCCTTATGACCAAAGTGACATGTCAGATGAGCATTGGCTAAGACTCTCTAGTAACTCTAAAGAACCACTTCAAGCAGACCACAGGCAGTTGTGAAAGGAGCAACAGGGTCACAAAATTGTCTCCAGAGCCTGTCCCAGCTACTAAAATATTTTTGGCATAATTTAAGTAGAGCTCCACCACAGAACCTGGCAGGTGATCCCATACCTGCCTGTAGAAGCTGATCAAAAATGTCCACAGACTCTTTCAGCATTCTGAGGTGGATGCGCTCCCTCAGAGCTTCCTCGCTCACTCCTTCAGTCTGAGGTGTGAGACTCTCAGGCATAAGGCACTAAAAGCAAACAGTGGATGTCAGTCATGAACTCAAAACTTCTCTAAATATCCTAACTCTTCACCCAATACACTGCTTGTGGCCTAACAACACCAGTCCTTTTGGTGATGAAGGGCACACACATCCTCCTCCCTCACTTCTGTGCTAGGAAGCAACATCTAAACAAGACTGCTTTTCTTACTTTTATCTCGAGAATCTGATATGACATTGAACTCTCAAGGGAAAATATTCACTACAAAAATATAATGGAAATACAATATTGTTTTCATATAGTTACAAAATTATCCTTTTATCTTAGTCTTGGACCAGTCCAACAGCTGATTTCACCAACAAAGCACAAATACAAAGAACAAAAACCAAAAAGCTTACTGGTACATTGGGCTCTGCAAAAGTCTTGTCAAAATACTGAGGAAAGTTCTTTATAATGTATTTTGCAGCATTTCTCCCAGATTCCTTTGACAATGAATACAGACGCTGCATAGAAATGAGAAAGAACAAGAAACAGACAAATTACAAAGCTGAGAGTGAGGAGAAACATTTTCTTTAACAATGAATACTCTTACGGGATCAAATTAAACTCATGCTTCATTTCCAACTTAGTAGATCAAAGGGACAATGTTCCAGATAAAGTTTCTGGTATCTGTGCCAGTATGTCTGTTTTTTAAACACCATTGCGTTCTACTTCCTTGTTACTTAGTCAAGGGACACAGTACAGATATCTGAAATGCTGCACTATCTCAAGCTCATTTTAAAACCATCTCATTTTAGAGAAAAAAATCTGAAAATAATCTGCTACTTCATTTTCTTTTGTAATCAAAACCAGGCTTCAATTAGACAAGAGCATCCACAGCGTAGACAAAGGTAGGAGGGAAGCTATTAGGAGCTGAGAGGAAATACCTACAGAATTAGCTGAGTTTCTTGGGATAAGGAAAGGGTCATCGTGGAACATGTAATGAGCAGCAGTAGGATCCTGTAGAAAAAAGAGCCCAGGATTGAAAGGTTTACAGCTATGTGCACAAGCATAACACACTGCCTCATGGAATTTAAGGCACAATGAATTTTTCCATCATAATCACCACCCACACATGCTTTACAGAAGTTCCTCGTGTTCAAAAAAGTGTAGCCTGTTTGGAAATAGTTTTAAAAATATTTCCATTTTACACACACACTTGCAGGCTAACATGGTGACAAAAAAGGGTCCTTATTGTAACACATCAAGCAGTAAGTGCCCTGCAAAGCAAGTAGGACCCCAAGTGTAACAGTCTCGGGAAGCTGATGGGACTTGCAGGTTTTGATTCAATTTCCAGGATTCAAGACAGACAGGACTGAACAACAGCATGACAGCATTTCCAAGTTTTGCCCAGCAAGAGCAGACACTCATTGCACTTTGTAAAGTCTTTCTGGACTGAGACTGGAAAGGGCATGCTGGGTTGGGAAGCTGAACTTGTGAAGGATCTTGCTCCCTATATTAGCGAAAGCCGTACCAAAGTACTGCAGCTTTCAATGGTAACTGCAGATCTCTCGTAGCACAAGAATGAGCCTTTAAGGACACATCAAAACACCCTGAAGCAAAGGGAAAACCCCAATGTGAAAGTCCCATCTTTCATTTATGGCCAAAGTAGAAATTAAAGGCCTCCCAAGCACACAAGTATTGTGCAAAATGGACAACCTGACCCATTTCCATGCCCCACAGAACCACTCACCCTTTTCACAGTAGAAGCCAAGGTCTGGAGCACTGCGAGCTTATCCCTAAACACAAAGGAGTTTGATTAGTACTCAGCTGCAGACTTTGAACGCTGTGCATTACATTGTTTGGAGAACAAGCACATGATTAGGCTGACCCACAAGGATTTTCAGCTCTAGGAAAAAATGTTTTTGCTGCACTAAAAAATAACACTTTTCACAAAGGAAGGGAAAAATGCAAAAATGGTCTCAGTTGTTGAACAATCCCAAGAAAAAAAGGAAAACCAGAAGAGCATCTGCATTTCCTGCTATTACTCCTGCCCTTACAATACATTATCAAAGAAAGATCATCGGGAAGAGGCACAGGAATAATTTATTGGAATGCTGCTCCTACAGCATTTCTGAGTGGTAAATACATTAAGTCCCTCTCCAAGATGTAACTTTGCAAGAAAAAATAAACCAAACCCATGCCAGATTATCTCAGAACTCCTGTGCCTGTGGATCCTTAAGACTTTGGTTGCTTCTGGCAAACACAGAAAGTCCAGTGAAAGTGTTTAGGTGAAGGCAGCCTTACTTTAGGTTTACATGCAAACACCATTTGGCCATAAATACAAGTTTTTGCTGTACAGTCATGCAATTCCATCTTAAGTGCTCCCAACAAAATAGCTCTTGTTCAGTTGTGTGATTTCTAAGCAAGATTTATTCAGCAGCTATCAATGATCAAGTTTTATTTCGCTGGAAGAAACACATTCATGTGCAAACAGCCAAATGAATTTGTTTTTACACATCTTTAGCAAATGTGATCTTTTACAAAGAAACAATATTATGCTTAAAAATGCAGTTGTAACTACTCGTAAAAGAAATGTCAAGAACACAGTGTACACAGTCTGCACAGAGGGTAAGAATCAAGAATATTCACAGAGCTCCAAATCAGCAGGAAAACCACTAGTGGGACATTGCATCAAGGAATACAGGAACCTCAACCTTCTTTTTCAGATTTGGCTGACAGTCTACATTTAGCTGTCTACCACTGATTTCTTTCCACGTGAGGATTCCAAAAGTAAACACTCACCAAGTTTTCCTTCGGGGGAGCACAATTTCTTCTTGAGTTACTGTGAGAAACAATATTAAAATGGTCATTAGAAATAGAGATGCCCCCAAAAAACCATTGACCTCATTTGTATCAAGGTGGGGGTCAATCTCTTCTCCCAAGTAACAAGTGATAGGACAAAGGCAAATGACCTCAAGTTGAACAAGGTGAAGTTTAGATCAGATATTAGGAAAAATTTCTTCACTGAAGGGCTTGTCAAGCACTGGAACAGGCTGCCCAGGGAAGTGGTGGAGTTATCATCCCTGGAGGGATTTAAGACATGCAGATGTGGCACTCTGGGATATGGTGCAGAGGTGCCTTGGCAGTGCTGGGTTAACAGCTGCACTGCACTAACTCAGGGGTCTTTTCCAATCCAAGCAATTCTATGAAAATTGATGAGTTAAGCAGATCCAGCTGAAAGTACTAAAACAGGATTTTAAAACCACAGTCTAACATAGGCTCATGGAGCTGCAAAAGTCAGTTCATGCTCTTAGAGCCTGAAGCTGACTGGCGGTGAGGTAAGGAATCAAGTTAATTCAGGAAATTTCTGCACATTGAAGACAAGGAGAAAGAAAATCCAAGAAAAGGAAAGAGAGTGTTTACATAATCTTTATCTCCTGACACACTGTGTTGTTTGGAGATTAAAAAATATATGCAAGAAAGCAGTAATGAACACATCTTACCTTGTGAATTGTCTACAGTCTTCTCAAGAGCAGTACTACTTGCAGAGCTCCTATAAAACAATCAGGAGTTTAAATTCATGGCAGTCACACGCAAAAGCAGAGTAGTGGAATTCTGTACTACAGGTCAGAATTAACTAAAATATTAGAGGGAACTGGAGTGCATTAAAGTAACTGGCAATGTTGCACTGTTACTAACTCCAAATTATTACCATAAAACTTATATTTGATGCTTAAGGCCTTATCTTCAAGAGACAAGAGCTTAGATGCAAAAAATTACACTACAAAAAATCTGTGATTATTTAATATTGTATGACGTTTTAAAAACAGCTTTCATGATAGTGCATCTTAGAAAGAAAATCATGGACATAAATCAGAAAATACACTTTGTTTAGAGACAGAAATGCTTTAGAGACAGGATCATGATGCAAACAGCACTTTAAAAAAAAACTTTAGATATGAGCAGTGTTTAAAGAAGGAGAAAACCCAGTGTGATGATGCAGGTAAATCAGCCCAGGTGAGTTCCCGATGCCCAGATGTGTCTACAGATCTGTGGAAGATCCTCAGAAAACCACAGCTCAAGCACAGACACATGAACTCACACTGCTGAGTATCACAAAGCAGCTGCTTTGTGCTCACTCACAAGACACTGCTTTAAGTCTTTCTCATCACTGTTCACATTTTACTGCTTTTAACACAGACTAAGGCTTACATTAAAATACTCTTACTCGTTTTGCTCGTGAAGCAACCTAAAAGTAAATCCTTAGTGGGACTCGGGCCTTCAGTGCCTCCACAGTGACCTTGACCCCCAGGGAGAGACTGTTAAGGTGCAGTCACAGCTCTGTGCTTTACTGTGCCACTGCAAAATCCTAGCTGCTCCTGGAAGTCCAATGAAGTGATTAAGTATGATTTTGCTATTCCAGATACAAGTTATGAGTGAGATATGACCTTTTAATCTGAGGCATTCCCTGAACAAAACCTCCTCATTTCATACAATGATACAATATTGAGGGGTTGAACGGGACCTTAAAGATCATCCAGTTCCAACCTCCTTGCCGTGGGCGGGCAGGAAATCTTCCACTAGACCAGGATGCTCCAAGCCCCATCCAATCTGGCCTTGAACGTAACCAGGACTGGGGCACCCACGACTTCTCTGGGCAGCCCGCGCCAGTGTCTCACCACCCGCACAGTAAAGAACTATTCCTTTGCTTATCACTAATATTCCTGACGGAAAGTCCCTCTCTGGTTTCCTGGTAGACCCCTTTCGGAAACTGGAAGAGTGCTATTTGGTGTCCAGGCAAAATTCCTTTCTCCAGGCTGAACAATCCCAGTTTCGTCAACCTTAGTACGGGAAGTGCTCATCTGCTCTTTCGTGAGACTCAGCTCTAGGAATCGCTTAAACGATCACACTCTCTCCCAGGGAGGCTTCAAGCAATCCAAAACCAGGGAAGATCCCCGGGAAAGAAGACCGAAAGCAGAGAAGAGCCCCAGAAAATGAGCTCCCCCTTCCACACCGCCTCGGCCATGCTAGCCCCACGAGCCATCGCACATGCGCGCTGCGAGTGTCCGCACCGCGCCTCCGCAGTCTTTCCCGCCTCACTCCCCACACCCCACGGCCATCGATTCCTCCCCGGTGCCACCGCCACCGCCGACCCTTCCCTCCCGGCGGATCCTCACCGGCAGCTCTCCCGCCCGCCCGGGAGGCGGCACCGCCGGCCCAGCCACAGCACCCGCTGCCAGCAGCCACCCCCAACACGCCGCGCCGCCATGCTGGCGCCGCNCCCGCCCGCGCCCCAGACCGCGTGGTGCTGCCCGTGGCGCGGCACTTCCAGCGGGAGAGCGGGACCGGCTGTCGGCCCGGAAAGAGTCGCTCGTTTGCCATGAGGCCGCCCAAAGTGGTGCCATGGCGGCGGCTGGTTGGGGTGTCATTCGGGATGTACACGGCCGAGGAGATAAGGTGAGGGTCCGTGTGTTCTCATCTTGAGTTCTGCGCGTGCTGCTGGGCACTACGAGTCCCAGCGTGCCCCGCGGCAGGTCGCCGCCGAGCTGCGGCAGGCTGTGGCGCGAGGCATGCTGGGACATGTAGTCCGGCTGGGCCGGGGCCCTGCCGCCGGGATGGCGGCAGCCGAGTTTTATACAAGCTCTCCCATCGCTCGAGGGGGACACACAGGCAAAATCACGTGATTTCTTAGTAGAATGGATAAAGATGTAAAAGAGATACTTGCTGTGGTATGAATGATTTTGCTCAGACGATGAAATCACTGATATACAAATTTCCACTGCATCCGCAAAATGCTTTCAGAAAGATGTTTTCATCAGTTTAAAAGATCACACAGATACTAAATGGCCATTTTAGTTGTACCACTCAAGTGTGTGTCATGTTGTTGTTTGCTGCCGTTGATTTTTACTCTTTCCTTTCAATTTCAGGAAACTGAGTGTAAAACCCATAACAAACCCTCAGTACCTGGATAATGTGGGGAATCCGGCTGTAAATGGACTGTACGACTTGGCCTTGGGACCTCCGGACTCCAAAGAAGTGTGTGCGACTTGCATGCAGAACTTCAGCAACTGCCCCGGGCACTTTGGCCATATAGAACTGCCTCTAACTGTCTACAACCCCCTGTTCTTCGATGTATGTACATTTAATTATTGCTGGTGGAAGGGGTACTGGTGCCTGGGCTGCCGTGTAGTGGCAGTCCTTGAAAATAATAAAGGTGCCAACATCTGTTTTTTCTTTTTAGTTTAATAACATGTAGTAGGAAACATTTGTTGTGTCATGATAGTTCAACACAAGTAGAACTTCTGAAAAATATGCACTTTGTTGTAACTGTTGTTTTACTCCATATTGACAGACGGGTGAGGGGAATATTCATCATAAAGTATGTGGCTGACTGTAGGCTGTCACGCTTTAATTAAATGGATGGCACAGTAAAAGTTATCATTTTCTTTAACAAATCACATGAACAGCTGTCTACTCTTCTAGTTTATAATAAACCTGAGCTGGGATGAATTTTCTCCTGTGGTGCTGATGTCACCATTTACAGTAGCTGCCTTCTTGAACAGGCTGTTAGTTGAGAGTAAAACCCTCACTTTCAAGTGACTGAAGTTGGTTGAGGTACCCACTTCTAGCCTTCTTCCAGCTTTAGGTCAAATATCTGTATTGACCAAGGATGAAAATCCTGCAGCAGTAATTCCCAGCCTTCAGGCCACAGGGACTACATGCAGCTGGAGTGAAAGAGCTGTGTTAAATGACGCAGAGCTGTGTTAAATAATAAAACCCACTGATAATTTCCCAGACCTTGAGAAGAATGTGGTTGTGTGGAGGATCTTGAAGGATTGAGACCAGAATGTTTCATTTTACTAGTGTGGGGGTTTGGGTTCCACATTGTCCTGTATGGAATGAGCTGTTAGGAGCTATAGTCACTGTGCTGTGTAAGAGCAGCCTTGGTCCCAGAGCTGCTGTACATATCATGGGTGTTTCATGTATCTGTTACATGCAGAGAGTTTATCTACAGATCATGCTTTGCATATGAGTTTTATTGAACGATATTTTTTTTCAAGCATATTCTCTATGATTAAAATTAACCATTGGTCTAATTTCCCTATTATAGTAGCACTTTCTTTAAGTACAATTGTATTTACTTGCTTAATGTGCAAGCTAGTAAATCTGCCAGCATAACTTTTTTTCCCCCCTTTTCTTTCCAGAAATTATACCTTCTAATCCGAGGGTCTTGTTTGAATTGTCACATGCTGACATGTCCCCGAGCCGTGGTTCACTTGCTGCTAAGCCAGCTGAAGGTGCTGCAGAAAGGGTTGCTTCATGCTGTCCATGACCTTGAGATCATTCTGAACCGGGCAAGTACTGTGTATTGCTCCATCTTTTTTGGAGTTCAGACTCTCATAACTATAAAGCCATGACAATTTCTTTTCTTGTGTTCCTTTTAGTTTGTAGAGCAATGTGCGGATGCAACAGGCTCAGAAATTGAAGAAGAGTTAAATCGCCATGTTCAGGAAATGTTACAGAGCTCTCAAATAAGAGATCGGTGTTCAAATGTGAGTACAGGCAGTGCTTCTCCTGAGATCTTGGGCTTTCTCCTCTTAAAATAGCAATGTGCAGAACAAAGCCTGTCTGTGACTCTGTAAGGGCTGGGTTTTGGCCAGGAGTTCTGAACGGTGTTATGTTTAGAGGGCTTTTTGAGGGAAATGTCTGAAATTAAACATAAAAAGGATTTTATTTCCTGTTAGTATAACTTTTGAGTTTCTGGAAAATAGGGAAATGTCTGTGTAGGGAATTGTTTTGATGGTGTAAATACCATATAAAAATCTGATACTGCTGTCAGTACACCACATACAGATATTGATACTTATCTGTATGGCTGTTTTGAGCTGCAGAATACATTTTGAGAACTCTTGCATCCAGCAAATTTGCAGAATTAATTACAGTGAAATTTTTACTTCTAATTTGCATTTTAATGTAGTTTAATGTATATGGTTAGTAAAGTGAAATATGAGGGAAGAAGACATTTAAAAATCTTAAGATCACTGAGCAGATTTGTTTATAAGCCAGTTTTATTTCCTTCATCACTTATTTAAAAACTAAGCTTAAGTACTTTGTAAATCATATATTCATGAGCTGTCAAAAGATGTGATTTTTTCATTCTTATACTTTCTTAAGTCATCCTTCGAAAAAAAGCTTTAAATTCCAGTACTGACTTGAAAAATGAAGACTTTATGGAATAAATTAAAAAAGGAGGGTGGAGAACACTGAAGGATGTATGTATCCAGCAAATGGGAAGATGATGGAAGAACACTACAGATCAAAGCATGAATTAATCAGTACATGGATGTGTGTGCATTGATACTAATAATGTTCATGCTGATAGTTAATGGTAATTGTATAATGTTTAGTGAATTCTTCATATAAGATGTTTTAGTTTATTATTTTCATATTTTTAAGTATTTTTATTTTGTTTTTCATCAGGTCAAAAACGTATGTGAGTGTAGAAATAAACTGATAGCACAGTTCTGGAAAGCACACATGGCTTCAAAGAAATGCCCAAACTGCAAGTAAGTTTTAACTCCACGAGGAAGTACAGCTGGTTTGTAGTTAAATACAGTGTTTCTATTAACTTTTATCTGCCTGTCCTGATTGGTTTTTCTCCTTTAAGATCCAGGAGATCACTGGTGCGAAAGGAGCACAACAGCAAACTGACAGTAACCTATCCTTCTACAGTGCTCCGTAAGTCAGGAGAGGAAGGCATTCTGGATGAAATAGCAGGTAAAATATTCTTCTTCTACTCAAAAATGTCTGCATTTTCCCCCTGCATTTAAGGGGCACAGATTTTTAGCAGTGACTGTGCACTTGGTACTAATTTATAAAAAATACTGGTTATAACTAAACCAGTAAGCTTAAGAGTCAGAGAGAACCCAGTTCCATTAAATTTCTGTTTGAGAGCCTGTTGTGCTTTGCAGCTTTAAGTGTCTCTGTGTCAGGAAAAGAAGTACACCACCATCATCTATGTCAGCTTTGGGGTGGTTTTGGGGCACTTCATTTTTGGCAGGTAGTTGATTTTCTGCTGGATTTCTTAAACAGAACAACTAGACACAAGATTAATTAGGAGGAAGATGACCAAATTCAGAAAGAAAATCACATAATCCTAACTCTTAAGAATGAGTAATTTCCTCTTAAAGAGTAAAAGACAGAAAAGAAAGTAGGTGATACTTTCCAAGATAATTAACCTATTGTTTGAATCAATTTAAACCTCATTTTTCCTCTTGTATCCTTGATCCTTTACACAAGACAGAATTGAAGTAGATTTTTGTGTATTATTTGACCCTTAGTAAAGGTTTCCATAGAGACTTTATTTTGTTTGCTACTTTGTGATTTAAATACTAAATTAAATCTCTGGAGTTGTGGCTGAAGAAGCAAAATGGGAAGTATTT
Source organism: Erpornis zantholeuca (assembly GCA_013400515.1). Lineage (NCBI taxonomy): Eukaryota > Metazoa > Chordata > Aves > Passeriformes > Timaliidae > Erpornis > Erpornis zantholeuca. The sequence goes on from VZTN01000489.1 coordinate 193,973, forward strand.
TGTATTCTGAAATGGAATGGATCACATAGTTAGGTACATTCTGCATAGCCTGTGCGTGGCTGAGTGTCAAAAGGGACTAACCTTGGCACTGATGCATTTCTGTTTAAGGGCTGGAAAGTTACTCTAGGTGAATGGAAAATTGAACTTACAGTATGCAAAAATCTGCATTTCTGGACCTTAGCCAGAAAAAGAATGGGAAACTGTCTGAGGTCATGGGAGAATTGCTTTTCATCTAGTTTTGTACTCTGGGACTCAAGGGGCTGGCCTGCAACAGAAGTGGAAATTGAGATCTAAAATCTCTGGCCTTTTTTTAAAATAACTGATCTATTTGCTTTTCAGTAGCAAAAGCATGTGTTTTCCTTCCTCTCCACAACAGAGGTACCCCGGACTCTAAATTATAGTATGGTTGGATTGCTGGCTGGTGCTATTGTCTTCTCCAGTTGAGTATTTCATGGGAACCTTGATATCTCACTGGAATACCTGAACCCCACTGAAAAGTTCCCCAGCTGCAGGCTGACTCTTGATTTGTGTTTTGGTCAGAGGATGAGGTCATTTGAAGAAAGGTTCCAGCTCACTCTAAATCAAATAAAGCATAAACTTCAGTTGTTAAAGTGGAGTCTTATTTCTGTTACTTATATTCATATTCACTAGTCACAGAAATGGTTTCTTTCTGTAGTTCATTTCATATTCCCAAAGCAAACATTTAAATGATAATTTTGATGTAGATGTCAGCCAGTATATTTTGTATGTATTTCCATTTCTTTGAGCTGGAAGCATTTACCACTATAAACAAAAAAAAAACCAACCTTTCACATTAATCTCTTGAGGGTTTGGGGGTTTTTTTGTATTTTTTGTTTGTTTTGTTTGGGTTTGTTTTTGCTTGTTTGTGGTTTTTAGTAAATATGTAATTTTTTTTTTATTTTTTACTTTTCAGGTGTTGAGGAAAGCCAGTTAGGGAAGAGAGGATACCTGACACCAATGACTGCCAAGGAATACATCCTGGCTCTGTGGAAGAATGAAGGTAATGGCTGTGAAGGGCAGCATCACTTTGTTTTCTGTACCACTTAGTGGACAAAGTGAGCAAATATTCCAGTATGAACTTGTCAGATCTTTGCCTTTTGCCTTAAGGACTCCTGGTTGCAACATAGGTTTTGTGACAGGAGGACTGGCAGCCGGTGAATGCAGAGACCTGGATTCAATTAACACTTTAATCAGTTATTTTTTAAGTCGTGGCTCCCCACAAATCGCAGCTGTTGTTTGCAAAGATTCTGAGTTCCCTATGGTGCTGCACCCCACAGTTACACTGGTTAAAGACTGAGAATGGATCTATCAGCCCCTTTTTTGAGTTGCCTGTACTCTGAATCTGTCTGCAGTTGCCAGGAGAAACCAAAGCAGTTTTGTGAATCAGTCACAGTCAGTAGCTGAAAACTTTCTTCCTCGTTTGCTTTTTCTTGTCACTGTAATCTATATTTCTGTCCAGAGTTGTTTCAAAAATACATGACCAAAAAGAGAGTGCCAGTTTTTTTAAAGTATGTCTAAATGCTTTTATTTTAAACAACCTCAATAGTGTTTAACTTAGCAGGTTCTTTTGACTTGGTTGACCAAGTGCATCTGGGGGTTTGGATTCCCAAACAGTAGCAGTGAGAATGAGTTTATATTTTTATTGTATCTTTTTAGGTTTCTTTCTGCGTTATCTCTTCCCTGGGATGGATCCCCATGAAAGTTCAGGATTCAGTCCAGACATGTTTTTTTTAGATCTGCTTGTGGTTCCACCTTCAAGGTAAAATTTATCCCCCCAAAATTTTGTAGAAATCACAGGGTTTAGTGCATCCTTTGCAGGAGCTGGATATCAAAACCCTATGGTACAGACACTGGTCTGCTGAAGTGTCAGGGGAGTACTCAAATAATAAAAATCACAGGAATAATTGATTATAAGTTCTACTGTAACTTCCAAGTAAGTTCATTAGAAGACTGTAATACTAATTATGGAAAAAACGTATTTTAGTATTAGCATTTTAAATTATTAGAGAATATTTTTAGTGTACAGCAGTGATAAAATTTCATGTTAAGAATCATTCCTCTTTTATGACTGTCTCAGTAGAATATATGAATTTTTAAATGCCCTCTATTAGTTTGTTTGGATTAGTTTCCATGCACTGCAGATTTAGCTTAGAATGTTTGAGGTTTATCATGTTGCTTTTGAGTGGCTTTAATCTTGTGAAATGGTTTTGATTTGCCATAGGTACCGCCCCGTGAATCGCGTTGGAGATCGCCTGTTCACCAACGGGCAGACTGTGAACTTGCAGGCTGTGATGAAGGATGCCCAGCTGATACGGAAGCTCTTGGTTTTCATGGCAAAAGAACAGGGTCAGCCAATAAAAATGCCAGAAGAAATTCAAACAGTAAGAGTTGCTGATTATCTTATTCTTTGCTTTTTCTATGTGTGGGTTGAGTTCAGGAAGGCTCCTGTTAAAGCTGTGCCAGTAACAATTTTTGCCTGAGCTGTTGGAATTTCTGCTGTTGGAAATGTTCTCCATTTGCCATAGCTTTTTTTCCTTCCCCCTCTTTTCTACCCGGTGCAAAGGAAAAAAACTTTTTGCTCAGATTCTCTTAGTCATGGTGTTGGTGTTAGATTACTGTATGTGAGACATAATGGGCTCCTGTTTCTGGAGAATGAAATATGTACAGCACAAACAGCTCACAATAAAACTTTGCCAGCATCTCATCACATGAAAAGAAGGGAAAAACGCCACTTTAGCTTCTAAACCTAGTGGAGCCAGTTGTGATTGTGTTTATTTTTTGACAATTGATGTCTAAGTAGAACCCAAAATTTCACAAATAACATTAATTAGTAACAATGCTTGTCTGCTTCTGACAGTTCACATAGTTGTATAGAGTAAATAATAATGTATGTCAGCTTTCTTCATTCCATATTTTTTCATCAGTTGTATCATTGATGGGTCTTGGACACTTGACTCAGTTTCAGCTGAAGTTGGCTTACATCTTAAGTGTAAAACATTTTGGAAACATTTTTAATTACTCAGTAGTCACTAGATGGAGATCTGTTCCTAAAACGTTTGACAGGAGGTTAATGAGTTTTGGATGTGACTGGTTTAGTGGCTTTTAGACTGAAAACAAAGTGATGTAGGTGGTAAAAACTCTTGGATTTACATTATTTTTATGTAAGAATAGGATTTTCTAGTTACAGTGATTGCTAACATGGAGTGACTACTAGTGCAAAATAATGATGAATGTTTCATTTGCTATATTTAACACTGTAATTAATACTATCATTTCAACCTAGTAAATGGAAGATATTTTTTGTTAAGTCCAAGTTTCTGCCTTCTGTTTCTGTAGGAGACAGGTGGGAATAGTGAACCTCTGGACCGTTCTGTGCTGACAACGATTCCTGGACAGAGCATTGCAGATAAGCTGTACAACGCTTGGATACGCCTCCAGAGCCATGTCAACATTGTATTTGATAGTGACATGGACAAGCTGATAACAGAAAAGTACCCTGGTATTCGTCAGGTGGGTAGCAGGTGGAGTCTGAGACAGTTAAAGAGAAGCTGATGGAGTAAGATAAAAGTGAACCATTTGTGGTCAGTATGTGGTCATTTTCATGACACTCATCATTGCAAGAATCCTTCTGAATTCCATGCTTGCAGGTTTTGATTGTTGCCTTCTGTTTTCAAAGCTGTTGGAGAAGAAGGAAGGGCTGTTCCGCAAGCACATGATGGGGAAGCGCGTGGATTTTGCTGCTCGATCTGTCATTTGCCCCGATATGTACATCGGGACCAACGAGATTGGCATCCCTATGGTGAGCATGAATAAAGGACAGTTTGGTAGCAGTTTAAAGTATGGAGAGATTCTGACTTGTCTGAACTCTTTCCTGCCCAGTGTTACTAAGGAAAGACCACTCAGGAGCAGGAAATGCTTACTGTTACAAAGCAAGGACACCACATCTGGGAAAGGGGATTAAGAAAAAAAGAAAAAAAGAAAAGCTGTAGGTGCTGTATGTCATTAGGAATTGGTGCAGACTTTAGAAGCAGATCTTGTTTCTCCTATGGTCTTTTTACAAGGTATTTTTGAGGTATTGCAGCCTTAAGAGAAGGTAATGATATCACCAACTTCATCCATCCTGAAGGATTTTTAACCACATAGAGATGACACCAAGCCTGAAGTTGAGCTTTTCATTATCATCATCATTTTTGAAGAAAATAGTGAACCTGATGATAATCTGATTTTTCTCTGTATTTGTTGGCTTTCTTGCAGAACTTAAATCTGTGCTTTCTTTCTTTAATTGCTAGTTGAGTTTTATACCGCAGTAGAAAATTGTGAAAAGGACATTGTTTCTATTCTTATTGTAGAGGATTTTAAAATAGAAATATGTTTATTGGGCATTAAGTAGACTGAGGAGGAGATGCATTCAAGAGCATAAAGTAATTTATGTTTGCTTTGTATGAATTAACATTTGATGCTGCATTATCAGTGACTTTTATAGTTTGAAGTCAAAATTGAACATGTTGTTTCTCTCCTCTTTTCCCTCCTGTCTAGGTATTTGCTACCAAACTGACTTACCCTCAGCCAGTCACTCCCTGGAATGTCAAAGAGCTGAGGCAGGCTGTCATCAATGGCCCCAAGGTCCACCCTGGGGCCTCCATGGTCATTAACGAGGACGGGTCTCGCACGGTGCTGAGTGCCACCAGCCTGACCCAGCGCGAGGCCATCGCCAAGCAGCTCCTCACCCCCTCCTCAGGGGCACCCCAGACAGGCCTGAAGATTGTGAGTGCTGGCAGAGCCCTCCTCCATCTCTGGCTGGGGGCATAGGAAGTAAAACGTGATTCTTTTTCAAATCCTAAATCCCATTTTTCCATACCGGATTTTACTTTCTTCTAATGTGCAGTGTGTGTCATTCATTATGCCAAGCTCCAGACTATTCTTGGTGGTGGCCTTGGCAATTCTGGCTTTGCAGATGGGCTCCGTGATCTTAGACGTCTTTTCCAACCTAATTGATCCTATGTCAGTGGTTTCTTCTCTAATCGCCTCTAGCTTAATCAACCTTTGAAACTTCCTAACTGTATCTCCATCCCTTGCAAGAGTTGAAAATGTACCATTTAGCTGATAGGGCAAAAGTTTTGGTGTTTAATAATGTTTTCACATTAAGTATTACCCTGTCTCTCACAAAGCCTTAGCAGAGATTTGAAATTTAAGTATTTCTGTGATGTCAGTTCCTTCAGAACCTGTCACAGAGTTAAACATGACAGTATTTAGATTGTAGAAACAATTTACCATACTCCTGTTGGTAATCACTTAAGTGGATATTTGGATATTACTAACAGAAAAATTAAAATGAGGCTGTTTAGAGAGACTGTTCTAGATGAGGATATATTGTGTTGCACTCAGAGCTGAAATTAAGAGATTCCTGGCATCTGCTTCAGCTTAAGGTCATAATTACTACCTTAGTCTAGGCTGTCCAGGGCTGAGTGTATTGTGGGAGGTACCAATTCAGCCCAGTGGGCTTTGGATGAAGAGCTTATTGCTGTGATCACTCTGGGTTGGGGGAGTTAATGGGAAATAAATTGCTTGGTGGAGAGCAGAGCTTGTTCAGATGCGAGCAGTCTTGATTCTCTCTGAGTTTTGCACAGAACATGAATAACAGAAGATGTTTTGTATGTGTGTGTATTTAAAGATAAATTAGTCCTTTCTGAGGTGTGGCAATGCCTTGTAGGCAGCAACCAAATGTCTCTTGCAGGTGTGTCGGCACATTAAGAACGGGGATGTGCTGTTACTGAACCGCCAGCCCACCCTTCACAGACCTTCCATCCAAGCTCACCGGGCCCGAATCCTGCCTGGGGAGAAAGTGCTGAGGCTTCACTATGCCAACTGCAAGGCTTACAATGCTGACTTTGATGGGGATGAAATGAATGCGCATTTCCCACAGAGCGAGCTGGGCAGAGCAGAAGCCTACACCTTAGCCTTCACTGATGAACAGTACCTGGTGCCAAAGGCAAGTGAAACTATGCCTACATGAAATCACTCTGTGGTTTGTTTATTTAGTCTAGTGAGAAATGAGGTAATTTTAAAAAAATCTATTTACTTATTTTTGAGGTTTATGTCTGTTTTCTTTCTCCACTTGTGGTTCTGTTCCTCTAAAGAAGGCCCAGCATATCCAAACAATCTTGTTCCTTTGAATGTCAGTGTCCAGAAGAGATTCAGTAGAGATTTGTGCTGTAATGATGTGTTCTTTACAAATTACTTAAGTGCATTTATCTATGGGGAATAATTTTGGGAGCTGGAGGCACACAGCTTTCTAATCCCCCCTACCACCACCTTTTTCTTGTTACCTCTTTAGGATGGGAAGCCACTTCCTGGCTTGATCCAGGATCACATGATTTCTGGAGTCAGCATGACAATCCGGGGCTGCTTTTTCACCAGAGAGCAATACATGGAGCTTGTGTACCGAGGACTGACAGACAAAAAAGGAAGAATTAAAGTTTTTCCTCCTGCCATTATGAAGCCACAGCAATTATGGACAGGAAAGCAGGTAGTTTATAATTTATGGGGTTAAAGAATGCTGATGGTTTCAAAGTAAGCAGAATGCTAATAATAAACCCCAAGCTGCTAAGGGTTTGAAAGGCCAGATGCCATCAGCACCATGTAGGTCTTGGTGTGTGTTTTTGAGCTGTAAAACCCAACAGGCATCTTTTTTTTTTTTTAATTTTAATATATATGATTACCGGAAAAACCTTTGCTGTTTTATATTTCTGAATAATGATGTGTCTCAGCTCATTGATTCTTCAGAGGCTAGAGTAGCAGGAGGATATTCCTGTCTTCTCAGATTTCTAAGCTTTGAAAACTTTGCTGTCAGTGGAAAGAATATGTGCAGGATGCTGCTTTTCTCATCCAGGCCAGATTTTGTATGTTGAGAAAGGAATATACAAAATAAATAATTCCTGCCACTCATCCTGCTTCTTTGTAGGTTGTTTCTACATTGTTAATAAACATCATTCCGGATAACCACGCTCCACTGAATTTGACTGGGAAAGCAAAAATTGGTGGGAAAGCCTGGGTGAAGGGACCTGCAAAAGGATATCTGAATCTTGATTCAATGTGTGAATCTCAGGTACACAGCAACTCTGGGGGTTGGGCTGGGCTGTACTTTATTAAAATTGCATGAGAAATGGGAAGGGAAGCAGGCAGATGACAAAGTTAGAAGCAGATATATTGCAAGAGTTACTGCCAGAAGTGGGTGATTAAAGAATAGTCAAGAAAAACTCTCTGTAGTCCTGACTTATGTAGATTTTATCTCTTTTTTTTAGACCATGTGTCTTCATTGTCAGACTTTATAGGTGGAAAAATAGAGATTGTGTTAGAAGTTTTATTTCTATAATAAATTCTGGAAGTATAGATAATCTGACCATTTAACTGTTCATCAATATGTGAGCTTTTTAAACTTAAACCTATTTTCACTTAAGCCTAAAGATTACACAGAAAAACCTTTAGAGGTCGTAGTAAGATCAGAATTTGTTTTCCTGACTCAAAGCTGTGTTTTGTTTTCCAGGTTATTATCAGAGATGGTGAATTACTGTGTGGAGTGTTGGACAAAGCTCACTTTGGCAGCTCTGCCTATGGCCTGGTCCACTGCTGCTATGAGATCTATGGGGGTGAAACCAGTGGGAAGGTGCTGACGTGTCTGGGGCGCCTCTTCACTGCTTACCTGCAGCTGTACAGGGGATTTACCATGGGTGAGTAACTGCAGCAGTGCAGGGCACCTCCTGAGGCATAAACCAGCCATGGTTGGGCACAATACATGCTAATTCTGTTAATAAAATTTTGCAAGACTGCCCTTAAGTGGGATAGCTGCCTGACAGCCTTTTTTTTGATCTGTTTTTTTTTTGTTGGTGTGTAGCAGGCCTTGTAAGCATAAGGAGAAAGCAGTCTTGAATATGTCCAACAAGTTCTCTCTTTTGTCCTGCCTAGTCAAAGTTTGCACAGTCAACATGTGTTATGTTGAAATTTTGTTTAGATCAAAACCTTGTATTTTTCCTCTCTGAAAAGTAATTATTGCCTAGAAAGCAGAACAGCTGACAAAGCAAGATGGAAGACCTTTAAGGGGTTGTTAAGCAAGTCTTCCACAAAACTTCTGGTAAACGAGTTTGAAAGGCTTTCATCACAGCTTTCCAAATTCATACAAGATTTATGGAGACACAATCAAGTGTTAGCAGTTATGAGGGACCAGCAGACTGTTAGGAGCCAGGGAAAAGGGAAGGGCATCTCTTTTGGAGAGCGGAAGGTGATTGACTGTAAGACACAGAACATACGTGTAGAGAGCCAGGGTGTAAAAACTAGTTAGGAAAAGATAATGAGCCTGAGATCTCTAGGCAGCTAAAACATCAGAAAAAGAGAAGTGAGACTGGAGCAGGAGTTTGTGTTTTGACACAGCCATTTTAGTGACCATTTCAGTGACTGTGGCAGGGCTCCTAGCAAATAGCTTACAAGAGTCAGGGTTCCAGTGTTTAATCTGTTTCTGTTGTCACAAGAGTGTGTATTTTTTATTTAATCTTTTTTAAAAGGCTAGGAAATGCCAGATGTGCAAACTTCATCTAGTAGGAATTTTGATGTGTATGGAAGAAAAAAAAGCAGTTTGATGTGGCTGGTCTGTAAAGCACTAGTTTGTGCGAGTGCACCAGTTAAAAATTTTTAAAAACTGTTGAAGTTAAGATACTTTAAATTAGGGAGTTGATTTTGTACCCTTACTGCTTAGTTTATGTTGCCTTTTTTTTTTTTTATGGCCTACAACTTCTCCATCCAAAAGCTGCTCAGATTTTTTTCTTCTTGTCAAACTGCAGACCCTGAATGTAACCATTATTATAACTTTAATTGTGACTTTTTTCTCCTGCTCTTCACTCTCAAAATCCTTGACACCGAATGTGGTTTCTTCCTTGATTCTCATTCAGTTTAGACCATTGTGTTCTGTCTCTCCTCTTTAACAGGGATTGAAGATATTTTAGTTAAACCTGAAGCAGACCACAAAAGAAAAAAAATCATTGAAAGGTCGAGGCAGAGTGGTATTGAAGTAAGTCTGTTTTGCAAATATTTTTATTCTTCTATAATTGAAATCCTGCTCTGTTCAATCATGCCTACTTAATACCTAAAACTTCCTATATTTTACTTTCAGGCTGTTAGAGCTGCTCTTAATTTGCCAGAAACAGCATCATGTGAGGAGGTCCAAGGGAAGTGGCAGGATGCCCATCTCTGCAAAGACCAGAGGGATTTTAACATGGTTGATATGAAATTCAAGGAGGAAGTAAACAATTACAACAATGAAGTTAACAAGGTTGGCATTGAGGTGTCTTGTGCATACCAATCTTGTTGGGAGACTTTCTTATTAAATTAATTAATATGGATGAGCCGTGCCTGACTCTTCTGGAGGCTGCAGCTTTCTATCTGTCCCCAGCATGAGGCTCCACATGCTGCCTCTGCTCCTCAGCCTTGTCCTCCCTCAGTGAGATGGTTTAGTATTCAAGATGCTGTGTAAATTATAAATAGCAGTGTTTGTGATTACTCATTGTTCACTGTGTTAAAGCCTTCCACAGGAATTTCTTTAGTTTATTATTTTATTAGTAATGTTTGGTTTTGTTCCCTTCACTCCCCCACAACTCTGTAGGTTTGCATGCCCCTTGGTCTCCACAGGAGCTTTCCAGAGAACAATTTGCAGTTGATGGTACAGTCAGGAGCCAAAGGATCCACTGTAAACACAATGCAGGTAATGACAGCCAGAATAGCAGCTACGTGTGCTGAGGTGGTGTCCTAGAACATAAGCTGTTGGGAAGCTCTTCTGGGGATATCTAATACCAGAGCAAGGTTTTCATTCTGGACTTTGGCGTGGAAAAATGTTAGAAGAATGTAATAAAGACCTCAGTGGGTGATGGAAGAGAGTCAATGTTTATTATAACCTATTTTTGAATCCCACCTCAGTACATGAGGATTTACTGAAATAGCAGACCTGCTTTTTAGAAGGAATGCTGCACTTCATACAAACAAACCTACTGTAGGAGAAATAACTTTTCCTGGCCTCTGTTGGAGACTGACCCTCTCCTTCTTCAACTTCTGAATAGGAACAAGATGATCTTTGCTTTTGGTAGAAGTGGCAAGGATACATTTTTATTTTACCTGTTGCAGCACAGATGCCAAGCAAGAGACCCTCTATAAAAATGCCATCTGAAATGGAGAGAAGGACCACAGCTCAAAAGAGAGAGCATTTTGGGTTGAGGTTTTTGTTCTGCTTTTAGTGCAGTGCTGAGAGGTGGTAAGGGCAAAGTAGGGACCTAAAAAATATTTACAGTATTTTTAGTTTCCCATCTCTGTGTTAAAATAAATATACAGAATGAGAATGGTAATGTTGAGGATGAGTTAGGGTACTGGAGTAACTTAAAAAGACCTGATGAGATCTCCATGCCTTTTCTGCCCTTCAGTAGCAAGAACATTTCATGAACAAGTCCACAATGAGCTACAGAGCATTTACTGAACATTTGACCTTTTTTACTGTATTTTTCAAGAAAAATTATTATGCTTATGTGAACAAAAAGTTGGATGAAAAAGTGATGTTTCCTTTTTTCCTGTCCACATTTAGATTTCTTGTTTGTTGGGCCAGATTGAGTTGGAAGGCCGAAGACCCCCACTGATGGCATCTGGCAAATCGCTGCCATGTTTCCAGCCTTATGATTTTTCCCCTAGCTCAGGAGGATTTGTGACTGGCAGGTTTCTCACTGGGATCAAACCTTCTGTAAGTTCATTACTGCTTGTGTTGATACTGAAGCTTATTTAAGTCTCGCTATTTTAATACAGAGTATCTGCAGTTATGGATAAATGGAGTTTGTTCATCCTGGTTTCACAGGAAGCTTTTGAGGAAGAACATAAATGGCCAGTGTTGATGCACTTGTTAGCAGAATATTGATGATATTGTTCTTGTGTTTAGGAATTCTTCTTTCACTGCATGGCTGGCAGGGAAGGTCTTGTGGATACAGCTGTGAAAACCAGCCGTTCTGGGTACCTGCAAAGGTGAGAGGCCTGGTTAAGAACTGGAGCCTTTAAAGGGTCCTTTGTTGGTTGGTTTGTTGATTTCTCTGTTTTTACTTTTTTTTGCAAGAGAGTACTGTAGGCTGAAAGTGCTTGTATTGCTTAGATTAACTTCACTGTACTTGATTATTACCAAAGAGTCTGAATGCTTAATATCTGTTCTAAGCCAAATTTTCTAGAGATCTAGACCAACTGGAACATTATAATTTCAAACTTATCTCTGGCACATAACAGCAGTTGCTTCTCCTTTTGCAGAAATCTTTTTCCTGGTACAAATATAGATAGGTGTACATGCTCCAGGCAACTCTATAGTTTTTCTTGGCCACACTGAGTGGCTCTTGTCTTTACTCAAGCAACACCTCCTGTATATATAGGAGAAAACGGAACTTTTCAATTGTTTCAGAGGGTAGTGAGGAGTTCTGAAGGAGGGATGCCACCTTCTTTCAGAAAACTGTTAAAGAGTGACATCAGAAATAGAGAGTAATTTACTGTTCCATTTTAAGTCAGATCAGTCCAAGGAAACTGGAGGGAGCAATGTGCTGAAGGCTTTACGAATCAAGCATTTCACATGAGGGTTGTGCCTATAAGGTTTTGGCTTCCAGAATTCCTGATCGGCCCATAAGTACACTTCATGTAAATGAAAACAGTGGGTTTTGTGTTAGCTATATCATCCTTGTTGCTCTGGGCCTAACAACATTTTTCTTTTCATTTTTTTTCCCTCTGGAATAGGTGTATCATAAAACATTTGGAAGGACTCATAGTTCAGTATGACCTGACTGTACGAGACAGTGATGGCAGTGTGGTACAGTTTCTTTATGGAGAAGATGGGCTTGATATCCCTAAAACTCAGTTCTTACAACCTGAGCAGTTTCCTTTCATTGCAGAAAACTATGAGGTAGAACATGTAAATCCTAAGTATTTATGAGGGGTGAAGGGGAGAGTGAAACACATGGTTAACATCTGGCATGTCTGTCAGGGATCCAGTGACAACACTTGTTTGTCTCAGTTACTTTCAGGCTAACATACAATTTTATTTGCCATTGTATTCAAAATATGGAAGCAATCTGAAGTCTGCAACATGATTTAAGCAGTCTCGATTTCAGCAGAGCACCAAGCACTGGATGTTCTAACTCTGCACTTGAATTCAACAAAGATGACTTCACCTTTCAGTCTGTCAAGTTTGATTAACTTCTTTTTACCAGTATCACCAGAGAATGGTGATTAATATAAAGTTATGAGGAGTTTTTTCTCAGTTGGGTTGAAAACCAAATTTGAAAAACTGTTTTACAACAGCGACAGCAGATGACCTTTTCAGTTTGCTTTCCCTTTTCTGGTACAGTGAGGACAGAGAGAAGAATAATCACACAAATCACTTTCTTACAGGTAATCCAGAAGACAAACCATCTGGATGAAGCTTTAGCAAGGATGGAGTCTCACCAAGCTAACCAGCAGTTTAAAGCCATCAAAAAGTGGCGAGCCAGACACCAAAACTCTGTGCAAAGAGAAGGAGGCTTTCTGTTGTTTTCCCAAAAGAAACTGGCAAGTGTGAAAGCACAGCTTCCAGGAGGTGAAATAAAGAATGGAAGAAATCCTGCTACTTTACAGGTAACAAGAACCAGTTGAATTGACCAAACCCTTTAAAAGAAGTTTCAGGATTCAGTTTTGGGGTTTATTTTTTTAATTGCTCTGTGTATCCCAAAGTGTTTCACAGTCTAACTAAACAAGTTACCGATTAAAGGAATCACGTCAGCTGTGTGGGTGATGAAGCTGAGATTTATTAAAGTCTATGGGCCCTAGTGTTAGGGCAGGGACTTAAAATTGAGATAAATCTGGTTTTAAAAAACAGGTCACGTTCATGGATGGTTTGGGGTGATAATTTTTGTTTAGCAGTGGATTGTTCGTTTTTTTCATGTACACAGAGTAAATCTCCCTTGCTCTCTGCTAGCTGGATGAGAGCCTGTTTGAACACCAGAGATCAGAGGACTGAGCCAGCCCTGCCTAGTGTTTCAAAAAAATGCTCTTGATTAAGCCACTTGTCCATCATTGCACTGATCTTTGTGATATGGTTTCCAATGAAGATTGCGTGTATGGACACAAAATGTAGATGGGTGTCACAAGGAATTTACCCTGGTGGAACATGGGCAGTTAGCATGAAACTCCAGGTTGAAGGTGTTGAGAGATGACTCTGTGAGCTTCTCTGCAAACATTGTTTTTCCTAATCAGAGGTTCACTTAATTGAGCTATGCTGAATTTCTGTTGCTCTTGACACTTTGATAAGAAGCTGCTTTTATGTGCCCGCTTTGGACAGACAAGCTGAGAGTCAGGTAGAAACAAAGGTTTAAGTATATTGAGGGTGTTCACTCCCACTTTAAATCATTCTTTGACACCTTATTTCACTGATTTCTGGAGTGGTTACTATGGATACATAAGTTGGGGTATTTCAGGCTTGTAAAGACTCTTGCAATCATTTGAGTTCAAAAGTGTTAAATATCAGAAAAAGGAGAACACTGTATTTGCAGCTGAGCTGTTTGCTGTGTTGTGTATACCCTTACATTCTGCACGGGTTATCTTTTCGTCCTTCACTGCTGCTTCATTGCTCGTGGTCTTACTGTACATAAACCAGTCAGCTTAAACACCATTCTCTCATTTTCAGTTGTTGAAGATGTGGTATGAGCTCGATGAGAAGAAACGAAGGAAGTATCTGAAGAAGACAAATAAGTGTCCTGACCCAAGCCTTGGGGTTTGGCGTCCAGATACTTATTTTGCATCTGTTTCAGAAACATTTGAAAATGGAGTCGAAGGTTATATCAATAAATGGGAATCTGAGAACAGCCGGAGTTACATGCACTCTGCACTTTCTTCTGATAGGTAAAAACCTCTGAGTCTCTTCTTTGCACTGAGCCAAAACCCAAAATACTTTTCAGGAATGAGTTTGCTAAAACTGGAAAGTCTTTATCAAGCCTTGTTTCTGTTGTGGCCTTTGTGAAACTAAGCAGTGGGTTTCAGAATGGTTCTTGAAAGCCAAACGTGCTTAGTGTGCAGTGTAGAGGCTCTGGTTATCTGTTCTGTCCAAAGCTGAATTTTCTGTGCTGCTGAGGGCTTTAGCAAAGGCTCTCTGGAACAACAGCAATGTATTGCTGTCCCCATACATATAAAATAATACTTTATAGTAACTTTGAAAACCAAAGTATGCTCTCGATGCACCTTGGAGTTAGCAAGGCAGTTAAGAAGCACAAGTGGGGGTAAATGGGCTCTCTTTTGACGTTCTGGGAATTGGCAGCATAAACAAAATACAGTTTGGTCAAGGCCCCAGTTCTGTGTTAATGGGCTGTGTTTGTCAGATCAGATGGGGATAGACAATTTTACAGTTTCTGGAGTATATTTATCTGTAACCTACCAGGAGAAATTGGCTCAAAGTTGTAACTTTATAGAACTGAGCAATGATTCATTCTTTTCTGAGTTTATTATTTTGTGTGTTGAGCTAAACCTCTTTTTTCCTGTCTTCAGATTAAAGGATCTGTTGTATTTAAAGTGGCAGCGTTCTCTTTGTGACCCAGGAGAAGCTGTGGGGCTTCTTGCAGCTCAGAGTATCGGGGAGCCTTCGACACAGATGACTCTGAACACCTTTCACTTTGCTGGCAGAGGTGAAATGAATGTCACATTAGGTATTCCAAGGTGAGAAAGCTGTGTCCTCAGTGGGCCCTTTATTTTAGGCACTTGGAGATGTAATTGTGCTTATTGAATTGTATTGAATATTGAGGGTGAACAGTCCTTCAGTTTACTTGTAAATTGTGCCTGTTCAGAACTTCAGAATTTTAATGTTTTACAATTTTGCAATTATTTTGGTTTGTTTTCCAGTGAAATATCTGGGAACGCCTCTTACTCTAATCTGATACATAGCAGATCATCAGTTTATTTGGAATAATGTGGGTCCTGACCTGGCCCTGTGGGAGTGTGTGATGCCTTAGGTGGGAGGGGATTGTGTTGCTTCAGGGAAGCAGGGAAGGGGAAGAACATACAAGGAAGCATCCATTATGCATCTGTAGGAAAAAGACCCCATTTGTTCTTCTGTTCTTGGAACAATTTATTATTATCTATTCTCTTCTCAAAACTGGGGGAATAATCTAATTGAAGCAGTGGGGCTGCTGTTGTGCTGTGCCTGAGAGAAAAGGAGCAGGGCAGTGTAACCACAGCTCTCAGTGCACATGGCTTTGTTGGAATTTCCAGTTGGTGCATGCAGCCCAGTGAAATTAACTAGATAATTCCTTGATTGCATAGTGCTTTTATTGCTTAATTTGAATGATCATTCTTTGTTTAAAGGTTACGGGAAATACTGATGGTGGCCAGCTCAAACATTAAAACACCAATGATGAGTGTTCCTGTGTTCAATACCAAGAAAGCTCTCAAGAAGGTGAAACAGCTTAAGAAACAGCTCACAAGGGTGTGCTTAGCTGAGGTGAGCTTCCTTTTCAGTGCATCCTTTGAGAGTCAGCAAAACAAACTCTCCTCTTTAAGCTCATTAGTTGGCTGTTCCACAATCTTTGGCTTTTTCTCAAGCACATTTTTGTCAGTCTGTAGACTTGGAGGGTTTCTGTTTTATCCTTGAGACAAGCTAATCTGGCTGTGATTGACATAGTCAGAGCCCAGATACAGACGTTTTTATCTGGCCCCCACCCCTTCTTAATCTCAAACAAATGGCTGTGCTCAACAGAAGCAAAATATGTCTCTCTGGACGTGTTCTTGTTTCCTCTCTTCCTGGGAGTGTACCCTTGTGCTCTCCTACATGCCCTACCCTCTTCTGTTTTACTCTTGAGAGTTGAAAGCAGCAAGGATCAGGTTAAGACTTAGCTATGTGCTGGAATACTGTCCTGCTCCATGAGCGTGGTCAGATAAATGAAGGTGTTGGCACCCTGAGAAGGATAATCTCTTGTGAAGGAGTCAGGTGGGAGGTAAGGCTGTTCTTCCAGTATTGTCTGAGTTAATTCTTGGGAAGCCTTTAAGCCAAAAAGTGCAGTAGGGTAGAGTCCTTTTACCCAGGAGCAAAGCCTCCAGAAAAGTTTGCCAGTTAGCCTTGTGTAATTCTGGTTTCCTGTGGAAAGCCCTGGAACTGCAGGAAGTAAATGAAGTGTCTTTATCAGAGGAGTAACGTTCCTACTTGGGAATGTTTTGTAGGTCTTGCAGAAAGTGGACATTGAGGAATCCCTGCATGTGAAGCACAAACTGAACAAGCATCGCCTCTACAAAATCAAATTCCATTTCTTGCCCCATGAATATTACCGAGAGGAGAAGTGTGTGAAGCCCAGGCAGATCTTGCACTTCATGGAAACCAGGTGAATTTGCTTTCAGATACTTTAATATTTGCTCCTCTTGCCTTTTTGTGGGCTTTGCAGGTTTTTGGTTGCAGCTCGTGTGCCTTTTAGAGCAACAGTTCCAGCAGATGTGCAGAAATCATTTACACAGTTGCTTTTATGTCTTGAACAAATCAGTGGATCTGTGGCATAGTGGCAGTGCAGAATTGCATCAGAGCAGATCTTTCACATCTCTGATACACTCGGAGAAGAGCCACATCAGGAACATCTCATTCCTTTGGATGCTTAAGCATTTATTACCAGCAGAAATGTTTGAGTACTTTAGGCATCCCTTGGTGCTCTGTTTTGAACAGAACTAAACTTTATTTTATACTGTTTATAAAAAATCCCTTAATCAGAAAAGGTTGGCTTATTTTTCCCCCTTTCTTTTTAACCCTTGTTTCTATCCTTTTGTCTGACCAAATTTGTGTAGTTAAAAGTAGAACATTTAATGATAAGAGTCTATTGAAAGCTATGTTTTGCTTTGTAAAAAGGTTTCATTGATTTCTTCCTCCTGCAGGCCACATGAGTTCAAGTTGGGTTACTTTATTTTGTGTGTGCTTGTTGGTTTAAAAAAGAAAAAAAGTCCAGTAATGCCTGGACTCTTCTGAAGGTCAATTTGATGTGCAGATTTTATATTCAGATGAGAGTATAATTTTATGCTTTGGATGCATGGCTGCATCTGTGACAGTAACAGAGCTCATACCAACCTTTTGATTCCTAAATGAATTAGAAAGGGCTGAGAAAAATGATTTGCCTTATCCTAGAAGTACTTTTGCATCCAGCAGGAAATCATGTCCTATTCTGAATTGACTATCTTCTTAATCAAAATACATTAATTTTTTGACAACTTCAGACTGATAGTGTGGCATTGCTGAGCTTTGACATTCTGGGTTGCTTCTTCTGTCAGGTTCTTTAAAGTTTTTCTGGAAGCAATTAAAAGGAAGACTACAAAGATGGCATCTTTTAATGAAGTCAGCACTCGGAAGACAACTCGGAAGGATTTAGATGATGACCAAGACAAGGTACAGAAAAACATTACCTGAAAAATGCCTCACTTCTTTTCATTGTTTTTGAGAACCAGAATTTGGAAAAGTGTAGCCTGTTTCAGTGCACATGGAATGTGTGAATACTAAATGACTGAAATATTTTCTTCACATGTAAACTGTCTTTGCAGTCTCATAAAGTTAAAAAGGAAAATAAAGCTTTTGTGTATTAAATAGTGATTCGTTTATTTAAGACTGTACTCCAAAAATGCCTGTTTATTTTAGTTTCTCTGAGAGAAAAGCACATTACTCTGCTTGCTCCCAGATCAATGTCCTGTTGTAGCAGGGATTGTCAAATCTTTGGGGAAGGTCCTTTGTTCATTGAAATGCTTTTGCATGTTCCTTCTGCCACTCCTCTCTCATCAAGGACTGTCAGAAGTAGAGTGATAGCTTATCCATCTTGTAGATATTAATCTTGTTAAATGTTGAAGTTATCAGGAGTGTGAGTTCATTTCTTTATAGTAGAGGACATCTAGAAATTAATTTGTCTGTAAAGGTAGAACATTGAACAAGGAATTGTTAAACTCCAGATGTTTGGCTAAAGCCTTTTGATGCTATTGATGCTTCCTAGCAGTCAGCCTGATTTTTTTGTCTGTCACGAATTTATAGACACTGAATAGTCTGGAACCTGTAGCAGAGGAAGAAGAGAACATTGTTGATGCAGAAGCTGATGAAGGAGATGGTGATGCCACAGAAAGAAAACGGAGGAAGAACCAGGAAGAAGAGGTAATGACTTCATAGGTGCTCAGCACTGCTCTTTAATTCCCTGTTTCTTCTGTATTTGAGTTGAGAAGGAAAACTTCCACTGAAACAAAATGCTGAAAAAACCCAAACCCTACTTGAAAGGAGATAGGAAAGTCTCTGCTTTGGACTGAACAGTTTTCATTTGGTTCTTTTCTGAAGCCTTGCTCTTCAGGCATTTGGGTGGATGTGTCTGGCAATCAGGCTGTCTGTGATTCACCTTAACTTAACCTTTTGCTAATTTTATGCTATTAATTGGTTTTAAAACTTTACTGTGATTCTTAAAAAATATTCTCCCTGCATGTTTCTCTGTGTTAAGTACTTCATAATTACATCTTAAAAGATGGGGTGCTGTAATACCAGCAGGAGGGTGGGCTAATTGAAAATCCTAAGGAAATCTCATCATCAGAGTTGGATTATGGGAAGAAATTAGACTTTTCAGGGAGAAAAAACTAAATTCTGCTACAGTCTCAACATCCTGTAGCATCCTGGACTGTGCTGAGGAATAATGGTAAGGTTATAAAGAAATAAAGACTGAACTGAATGCGTTAAATTATTTTCTTTACAGCAAAATTGCATTTTCTTTGTGCCATAGGGGCGAAATACTTGCAACTCACCAGTGAAGAATATTCCTGAATTAAATTTTTCATGGTGTGCTGTCTCTGTACAGGTTCTGGCTCAGATAAAAACAACATTATTTCTTTGCAGGTTGATTATGAAAGTGAAGAAGAGAATGGGGAAGAAAATGTTAATGGGAATCCAGAAGATGAAGAGGCTGAATCTGAAAAAGAAGAAGGGACTCCTGGTGCTGAAGAGGATCAGAACAGAGCAGAAGGTGAAGATTCTCAGCATCTTTCCTTTGTATCTCAGACTAAAAAAGAGAAAGATCGATTGCTTCAGTCCGCAGAGGTGCGAGTGAGTGCTGTTGTGGAGAGCCACCCATCCATCCAGGAGTACACGTTTGACACCGAAAATGAGCTTTGGTGTGAGGTAAGGTGGAACATCTGTGGGTGGTTGCACAGTGGTTTCACGTAGCTCCCATAATAAATTGATATTTTCACTGTAATGCTGCTGTTTTGTCTCAGCAATCCTATATGAATAGAGAAAGTGGCACTGGAAATGTAATTTTTTGGTGTCATTTTTAGTAATTTCTAATTTTCAGAACACGTCGCCTAACTTTTTATAAACAGTTTTTTGACAAGTCTGTTGTGTTTTAGTCCTTAAGTATATAATGCTCTGCTGTGTAGCCCTTGATTAATAAAAGTGATGTCTGAACTGTTGAAAACAATGTGAACATCTTAAAAACCTCAACAAGCTATACCTGTCCCACTCCAGGAAAAGAAAAACCATCCCAAAAAAGCAGTCATTGTAAATTCAGAGACCTCAAAAGCAATGTGGATGAATGATCTTGGGAATGGGGAGTTAACATTAACATTCAGCTCTAATTCCAGTCAAACGTTTATGTTCCTAAACACACAACGAGGGTAATTGCAGTGGTCTTCCTTTTGCCTAAAGAGAAGTGTGCTGGTTGTTGAGCCTGGTGTTCAAGCCTCTTTATACTGTGGGGTTTTTTTCCTGTTAGGTTTCCTTGGCATTGCCACTGACCAAGGTGTACTTCGACCTCTCCTCCCTGCTGGCGTCGCTGGCGCGCAGCACGGTGATCCACGAGGTGAAGGGCATCACGCGGTGCCTGCTGAATGAAAGTACCAACAGGGAGGGACAGAAGGAATTTGTTCTCCACACAGAAGGGATAAACCTGGCAGAGCTCTTCAGATACTCTGATGTGTGTAATCTGTTTCTAATCCCAGACTTGAATGATGTTTTGTGGTCTGGGGGAGCCGGTTGATGATGGGATGTCATTTCAATTTATCAGGGGTGATGTGTAGCCTTTTCAGCTCTTGAACTGTCTTCTGCCTCCTTTTTATCCCCATATGTGTTCAGAGCTTAACAGAGCCTTTTCTCAAGGGCAGCTTGGAAATCAGTGTTTGTGCAGCAGCCAGTGCCTAATGACAGATGATTTCACACCATTCTTGTCTCTTGTGTCTGTCTAAATGTTACTTGAATTAGTTCTTCCATCTCAATGAATTGCAGTGCTTGGAGATGAATAATTCTGTTATCCCATCTAGCCCATAGCTCTCCAGGATTGTTTTAAGCTGCATCTTTTCTCTTGCTAAAAGTTCTGGCTGTCTGAGACACACTGGGCATTGCTTTGTGTTCTTTGGAAGACTTTAGCATGTTTTGCTAGCGTATTTTGCTAGTTTGGCTTTTGCGATTCCACTTAATTTTCTCCTGTGGTGAATTTTGACTTCAATACTCCTATTCATGTATTTAATGCCACTTAACACAAATCCTCAGAATCATTTTTGTCTGTTTGACTCTGAGCTGCTGCCTAGTTGTTCTGTAACTGTTTGGTGCTGCTTAAGCTCATGAAAAGTGGAGGAAAAAAGAATCTATCTTAGCTTAGCTTAAATTATTTAGAAATACACAGCAACTATTGTCCTAACTTGTATCCCTGTTTTTTCTGCTTTCAGATTTTGGACCTGAACAGACTTTATTGCAATGATATCCATGCTATGGCTAAGAATTACGGAATTGAATCAGCCCTGAGGGTGATTATAAAGGAAATAAAAGATGTATTTGCTGTATATGGTAGGATTTCTTTGTACTTTTAAAGATAGTCTTTAATACCATTAAGATGGGAAAATGCAGCCACATGCTTACAGTTATGGTTTGCATGATCTTTTCATTTATGTGCATATTTTTAAGTTGCAGCTTTTATTGTTTTAATCATTATAGTGTCTTCTGTGAAGACCTTGGAAGTTAATTATTAGGTTTCTTTTAATCAGTAGAAAGTATACTAGGTGAGGTTGAATTTATTCCCCCTTCACACTTTCACTCCCCTTTCACTCCCCCTTCTTCCATTCTGGTGTATTTTTTGCAAGCTGGAAGGTCCAGACCAATTAATTATTAATGTCTGAGGAAGCCAACTGTTAGACTTGTACAGTGGCCTTGAGAATAGGATCAATGTTGCCTCCCTTTTCCTTTTTAATGATGGGAATCTAGGCTCCTGAGTTTTTATATCTTCGTTAAAATACCTGCACTGCATTGTCTGAATGTTCTTCTCTGAGATAGATGATTCAGAGAGCCCAGCCTGGGGAGGCTGCATGACTACATAGGCATGTTGAATTACTCTTCAGTGAGTGGAGTCTTGCTATGAATTAAACTGTTGAAAAGAGGGAAGATTAATACAGTGGGAATTTTAGCAAGTGGTTACATCAAACAGATTTGCCAGCTGGCAGCCCAGAATGGTCTGACTTTCAAGTTGTTCAAGAACTGCTCAGGAGATGGTGACAGAGCTATTAATGGTCCCCCATTACACTGAGTCCACAAGTGTTATTTAGGAATAAGTGCTTTTTTTTTTTGGCCTAAACAGGGTTTTCTGTGAATTCCTGATGTCATGCACAGTGGACATCAGAACCTTTCTGACTCTGGGGCCCAGCTAGGGGTGAGAGCTCTGTCAGTCCCAGATGGATGGATGTGTGATCCTCTTCTGTGTAAACAAGGATGGTGCAGACCTTTCCTGATTTTATGTAGAGAAACTCTGCTGCCTTACAGCATTCTTGACACTGCAGGTTGCCATTCTTTTAATTGCAATTTGGAGAGATAGTGTTTTGTATTAGAGTGAGGTCTGCCTCTCCTGGATATTTGAGGGGTGCAGTCAAGCCGCAGACACACTGCCAGAAGAATGTTAATAAAGATGTTCTGCAAGCTGGTTGGATTTAAGGGGTTTGATTTAGACTTGATTTGTTTAAAAAGCCCCACACACTTGGCCCTTGAATGCTCTGATGGTTGCTCTTTCTTGTGTTCTAAGGAATTGTGGTAGACCCTCGACACCTTTCACTTGTGGCAGATTACATGTGTTTTGAAGGAATTTATAAACCACTGAATCGTTTTGGAATTCAGTCCAACTCCTCCCCTCTGCAACAGATGACATTTGAAACCAGCTACAAATTCCTGAAGGAAGCAACAATGATGGGTAAATGGTTTAGTTTGAGATATCTTGCTGCAGCATTTCACAAATGTTTGGTTTTTGTCGTAACTTTCCAGTATTTTGAGTCATGTAGAGTTGCATTAGAATAAATGCCAGAGACAGAAATTTTAATTAAGCCCTCGCCTAGGAAAATGTTCCAGATGTTTTTAGTAAAACTTTATCAGCTTAATTAAAGCCAGCTCCCACATGTAATTTGTGGGATCTGTGACTCCTTTCTTTAAGAATTAGATGGGCATTTTTGCAACAAACCTTAAGGTTGTTAAGATTTGTTACAGGAAAGCTTTATAACAGATGACTAAATCTGCCTTTTTCTGTCTCTACTATTAAAATTATCATCTTTCCTTTGTTTTTGTGCCTATGTTATAATTTCCATATCTTTTCCAGCCTTGCTATTCAGCATTTTATTTTGAGAACAGACCTCCTGGCTGTTACTTTGATTTAGCACTTTATCTTTGCTTTTTTCCATCAAACACAAAGGGTCAGACTCATTTGTCTAATGGTAGGTTTCTGGTGCCATTTGAGATTCCCAGGAGTATCCTTCTGCCCTCTAGTTGCCTCTCTGGAAGGTGTAAAGATCACACGGCTCTGTGGATCACTTAGGACGCTTGGAACAGCACTAGCCATCTACATTTAAGGCCTTCTATCAAAACAAATTGTGCTTTAAGTCTTGGTATTTGAGCTTCTGTGATCTCAGGCTTTGGATACTAATTGCAACTCCGTTTTGCAAATAAACTTGGTTTCTGTCACTTGCCAGTCAGCTGCTTGCTTTGCAGATGCTGCTGTGCTGTGTCCTTCCAGTTACAAATAGGGAGAGCTCTCGAAATGATCTCTTCAGCTCCTGTCTTAAACTGCCTTGTACAGATGTCAGAGATACTTCTATCACTGAATTCCTTTTTGTTAATGCTGTTTTATACCTTTTCTGGGAAGAAAGATTGGGTTTTAATTAATAGCATTAGTTACAATTGACTTAATCTGAAAAGCATAAAAGGAAAGTGTAAATCCAGGGTGCAATTAAAGAGAAGAGGATGTTTCTCGCCCAGTTTCAATCTCTGGATTTATGTTGTATCACATACTGAGTTAGAAATGAAATCAGAGGAGGTTTTTGCCAAGTGAAATGTAATGAATGGATAATATTCTGAATAAAGACATGCAGTGCATGCTGATAGAAGGGCAGGGTGGCTTGGCAGGAACTGCACTGATTACAAACAGAGGGAGGTAATGATTTCACCACGCTGGAAATGAGAGTCATAATGGAGACTGCAGTAGCCTGGATCTAATTTGCTTTCATGTAACTGGTAACTTGACTGTACAGTTCAAGAGACACTGCAAGGGTGCCTGGGGCTGATGCCCTGAGCAGCAGTAAAAATGAAAGGAGGTTTGTGAGGCCAAGCACAGCTGACGTGAGCAGGGCTCCTTTTGCAGGGAGCAAACTGCATCAGCAGTGAGATCCCTTGGGCTCTTTGCTCAGAGAATGACTCTTTGTTAACATCACGTGAGCAAACAGGGCAGTACAACTGTCCTGTTTAACCATCTAACAAAGGGGCTTTTTTTTTTCTTCAGCTGACACACATTTAGGAGCAGCTATTTAATTATCCAGCTGTGACTGAGATCAGAGCAGTGAGCACATGCTCAGGGCTGTGTATGCTCCTGCCCCCACCCTCTGCATGATGGCAAGTTGAGTACATTTTGCGCCGTAGAATAAAGATAACCAAACTTAGCAAAAGTTTGATTTTATTTTCAATTTCCTACTGCTCTAATGATAAACTTTCAGCTTGGTGTAGTTAGGATGAATGAAAAACAGTCTGGGTGCTTACAAAAACAGTGGAAGCAAAACAATCCCAGCCAGACATGTCATCTGGAGTGCTTCCAAATTTCTGTGACACTGTTTTGCTACAGTGAGTAACCACAAAATCAAAGGAATTCGTGGAATGTCTCTCCAGTGAAAAGTTCTCTTCATATCTAGCCAGAAGGGTTTAAAATACACATCAAAAGGATTCACTCTTAACAAAGGAAAAAGGCAGCAATGACAAGGGAATCTTTTTGGTTTTGCCTCATGTATTTTTTAGTGATCTGTTTAGTCCACAGAATGTGTTCACTGGAAGATCAAATCTGTGTTCTCTTAGAATGCAGACTGTTTTGTCTTTCCATGTGGAATCGGGAGATTTTAGTAATGTGTATCCTAATTATTTGCTTGGACCAAAGACTGGCATGAATTAATAGTTGTTGTAGGGAGGGGTAGGAAGAGTTCTGGACTCTTTACTCCCAGAAATCCCAATTCAGTGTGAACAGCAGGTGGCAGAACCATTCTGAACCTGGGGTGTTGAACCAGATGGCTTCTTGCACATAAACTAAAATAGTTTCTTCTCAGCACTGACCTTTGGGAACCTTCTAATAGGATTTTGTTTGAATTCTTTTGCAGGTGCCCATGATGAGCTGCGATCCCCTTCAGCCTGCCTGGTGGTTGGAAAAGTTGTCAAAGGAGGGACTGGGTTGTTTGACCTCAAGCAGCCCCTGACATAGTATTTGGGTGTGGTAACTCAGGGATTCTGAGTGAAATGTTCATCCCTACAACTGTACGTGCTCTGCAGCTACACCACGGGGGCACCTGCTGTGTCTCCAGACACCCTGTGTCAGAAATCTGGATACCCAATCAGCTTTATCTTATTTAATGAGTGTAGGAGCTATCTTTTGATCCAAAGAAACACTTAGTTACTGTTCATCAATGTAAAAAATGAGGTTATTTGTTTACATAGAAAAGAATAAAATGCAGGAATCAGTCTGCGTCTCTGGTTGTGCAGCAGTTCTGGCAGGCAGAAGTGAAAGCAGAATCTGTTTAAGCTGTCTGATTTTTGTGGGGCAGAATCCCATCCGAGTGGGGAGTGCCAGTTGCCACAAGGACAAATTTCCAGTTCTGGAAACAGCATTCCAAACTCAGGTGTAGCTGGGCACTGCTGTGCTGAACCTTGAACGCTGCATTGGAGTATCTGTGCTCAAAGCATTTCCTCTTCTTTTGCTGCACTTGGGTGCACTGCCATAACTTGTATAAGCTTTAGAGGATGCATTTTCCTATTCTTCATTTATTAAGAATAATGTGTCTGTGACACAGTTGTTAAATTTCTTTTAGCTGAAGAGTGGAATTCAAAGTATTCATGGTTTCTGTAGGCATTTTTCAATGCTCTTTTAATTTCTTTGGGTAGAACAGATCTCACACAGTGAGAGACTTGACTTTTGCTAAAGATTTATTCCTTAAATGCCAACATGAGCTTCTGTAGGAGTGACTGTGCAAAAGACTCCTGTAAGAGATTGTAAACTATTTTTCTTAAATACTCTGTATCAAAGAGTATGTTTAATAAAAGACGTTGCAAAGAAATACTCTGAATGCTCTGTTATGTGGTTGTGTTCCCAAGGGGAGTTCACTTTTGACTGATGGCTTTTAAAATCACGTGGCCCAAAGCTGTTTGGCACTCTTCAGAAATCAGACTTGTTCATACATTTGATTTTAATCAGGACAAAGTAGTTAAAGCTCTTTGAGTTTGCTCACTGCCATCTAAGCAGGTTTTCTAAGAGATCTTAGTGCCTGATCATGCTCACTCTGCACCAGTGCAAAAGTGCCAGAGCAGAGGAGGGCCACTTCCAGTGGGGCTGCACTGATGGGGGTCAGATCAGATAGTGGGAGATGCTGATTTGGGACTGTGAACGAGCCTCTGTGGAGCCTCCTGATTGACTCTGTTCTGCCTCGGCCCCTTCAAACTGTCACACGTCTTGCCAATTGCACTGAAGCTTAACAAATGTGTTGACGCAGCAGCTGTCCAGTTTCACTTTGCAAATCTCTGTAAAAGATTTCCTTGTGTCTTTCTCCAATCTTAGCACCTGCTTTGTAGTTGTCAAAAACATGTAATTCAGCAGAGAATCACGGGAGACTCAGTTGGGTACAGCTTCACAAACAGATGGGAAAGAACAAACATTGTACAAAAAGACTTCTACTTGCAGTTTACATCTGTGCTGGTACAGACTGTTTGGTGAGAGAGATCCCAGAGAGGTGCTCACAGTCCTGCAGTGAAGAGCATCTGTGATACATTTCCTATCTGGAGATGTGGCGTCCTTTGGTGCTCAAAAGAATTTGATCTAAATAACTCATTCATTCAACTAGGTGGTTAGTCAGTGCTGCTCCCAGGTTATTCTAACACTGATGATTTTTAAGTAGAGTCATTTGGAAAATGGCTCATCAGGCTATGGCAGGATGATCCAGCTTTCCCTCTCAGTGTTGAGTTGCCTTTAAAGTTTTGGCACAGACCAGGATCCAAATTCTGATTCTGATTGTACTGAAAGAACTGTAGGAAAGTCTCAAAAACAGTATCTTAGCTGGAAAAAGGAAGTAGGTGGCTGTCCCTGTTCATGAACAAAAGTGATAGGGGCAAAACACGACCTCAGATGAGAGGCTGTATCTCCAAGGCTGGAGAAAGGTATATATTTTGGCATAAAAATTGGCTTTTTTTATACTGTGAAGGAGAGGCAGCCACTGTAGCCATTTCTCTTAATCCCTGATGTGAGCAGGTTGGCTTGGGGATCATCTAAACTGCCCTTTCTGAGAAAGGAATTTTGGTTTGCTTAGAATTCATGTGTGTGCAGAAAACTGAGGTAGAAAAGTCCTGCTTTGTGTGGTTAGAAAACTTTACTTTCTTTTCACATCCCATGAGCCTCTATGCATGTAGATCTTTAATTTTAATGTGTCTGTCTCTCTTGCTCTCATTGCTCTCACTGTACAGTGCTTTTTGAGGAAGTGTGAGCTACCTACCCCCAAGGACAATGTGGAAACAGGCTGCAGTAATGGATGGTCTAGTGGAAGGTGTCCCTGCCCCATGGCAAAGGGCTGGAATGACATGAGCTTTAAGCTTCCTTGCAACCCAAACCATTCTGTGGTTCATACCCGCTTGCTGATGCAGATCTTTTACCTTTAAGACAAGGATAACAAATCTTCAGTGTGTTGGCAACAGTGAATCAGCTTCTATTTGCACAGCAGTTGGAATGCAAGCTATGTTCAAGTTTAATATATCATAATAGAAGACTTGTTTTTCTCAGTAAATGATAAAAAAAAATTTAAATTGGGCAATGAGAATGGATACGAATAGTAATTGCTTCTTCTTTCATCTCAAAAGCAAAGCTAAATATTAGAAGACAGGGAGCAGAAAAGTTTGTTTTCCCAGGTCACTAGTTTCCATGTTGCTATGCTTGTGTAGGTCAGCAACCAGGCAGTGGCCACAACACAGCTCCCAGAGATCTTTAATCACTCAAAGCCTTTCTGGACAAACCACTTGAAGCTTGCCAGTAAGTGCTGAAATCTGGAAGCAACCTCATCTGCTGAGGAATTTGGCAAATGGGAGAGCACGTGGCACCTCAGGGATGCTTCCCACAAGGTCAGATTGTGGTGACCAGGCCATGCTCCCAGACCTGGCTGACAGCAGGCAGATGAAGCCAAACCAAAAGTCTTTCTCTGGGATTAGGTCAGATGGGAGAACATGTGAGCATTGCCTATAAGGGCTGGGATCCAAAATGTGTTTTGAGGGTTTTGGTGCTGAATGTGGCAGTCTTGATCTTTGGGGTAGATGTGGAGGTGTGAAGATGACTGCTGCGGGGTGGGAGACAATGAGCTCTGCCTCCCACAACTTCCTGTGTGGCAACCAGCTCCCTCAGCCATAGGGGAAGGGCAGGAGCTTTGTGCCCCATCAGTCCCTGCTTTGCCTTGCTGTTTTATATAGCACAGATGATGCTTCGCCCTGAAGACCCCTGAGTTTTGCTTTGTTTCATGGATAATACAACTAAAAGAGAGCAACTGTGACTTATTTGACAGTGCACCCAGGGAAGAGGCAGTGACCCATGTCTGGTTGTGCCTGTGAGCCCAGGCAGTCACTGAGGACACAGGAGCCCTGCTCCGCAGTGCCCTGAGGGGCTTCAAACCCTCCTCCCGAGTGCACTAACCACCAGTACAGGAAAATTTCAATATTCTTACTCCAACACTCCTTGCTGCTGCTGGAAATAATGCAGTCTTCACAGGGACAAGGGCAGAAGGAGGTCAGCTCCATTCCCAGAGGAAGAGAGGGGAATCTAGGGCTTTCTTGGAAGACCGGAGAAACTTTTCTCCTCATGTTTGTGCAGCCCCATCCAGAAGGGCAGAGAGGAATCCTGCCTCAAAACAGTATTGAAATTAGGTCTTTTCCAGGATTTAAGACATTTTCCTGTGGTGAGAAAGACAGGGGTTATAAGTCCTCAGGGAAAAGAGGGCTGTGAAGCCCTGTGAGCACTGTTAAACTCCCTGGCGAGACAACCACCTGGCTCCTTCAGCATTGGTTTTCTATGTGAATTCTGATTACAATGCAATACTGGTTTGACGAGGCCTGAGGATGCTCTCAGTGGGAACTGCACACCAGTACTGTGATGCCCAATCCTGGATGCTGGGCAGGAGTCTATGGGGCTGCAGTGGGGTGCTCAGAGGGCTGTAGGGTGGGAAATGAAGGTACCTACAGAGCCCAGCTGGCTGCAGGGTCAAGGGGCAGCTAAGCAATGTTTCTCAGAATGCAAAATTGATCGGGCAGGCATCATTAGAGCATTCTCCACAGAGGCCTGCACTGCTGAGCTGAGTTGTCAGCCAGAGCCATCCCCACAGTCTGTTCCTACTGCTGTTACAGCAGGTGCCACACAGCCAGGATTAAGCAAGCTGCTCATTAATGATGTTTTACAGTTTTCTGGCTTAGATCCCTCGAAAGAGGTGACAGTCCAAACTGCCCTGGAAAAGTTCAAGGTCTGATCACAGACATGGAGAGGATGTGGAGTTGTTCCTGTTTTCCTAGGTGCAGTGTGCCCTGCCAGCCTTGAGAAGATAAATGATGTTCCTTGGTGGAGCTGCTCTGAGTCTGGTGGGGCTTGTGGCTTGTTCTGTAGTAACACTGCTGCTGTTGTTTGGGTTTTGGAGCCCTGCCTGGCACTACAGACAGAATAACGAGTGATCAAGAAGTAACAGTGGAACAGTAATGCAAACTGCAATAAATCCAGAGATGCATTATTAATGGGACATTAAAACCAAAAGGGCAAGTGGAGCGAATTGTATGCTGGCAGCACAACAGCTCTGCAGAAAAATCCCAGGGCTGTCCCTTGAAAAGAAAATCAATGCTCTGTGAAACATTTTGATGCAGGGTTTTTCGGCTTTCTGTTATCCTGTATTTGTTCTGCCTGGTTCTGGAAGATGCAGAATTTGAGATGCATTTTAGCCCCAGTAGCCTCCTGAGTGTAAATAATGCTACAAACCAGGGCAGTGCCCTCAGCCTGCCACAAAAATCAACTGTGACTTAATGGATCTTCTTTAATTTTGGGTTAAGCTACAGAACTGATTTTTACAGGTGTGGAAAGACAGCAGCGTCTGAATTACTGCTTTTGGAAAGCTCAGGCAGGAGTTTGAGGTTGGACCCAGACTGGTGCCAAGTGAGGGGCAGCAGCAGAAAGGGGCCAGTTCATTCCATCTTTGCATAAACGTCAGCATTGGGGACAAATTATGTAATTTTACAGTAACTGAAGCTCAGGCAGAAGCTTTTAGCTTTGCTTCATGTTTTGGGGCTGATCCAGACCTCTGGGAAGGAAAGAGCTGCTGAAACAGCTCTTTTAAGGTGCTGATGCTTCTACACCTACTGATCTACCCACCACGGTGCAGATCTGCTCAGTTATCTCTGGTACAGCCAGATCACAACAAACTCATCTTCCTCCATCAGACACCAAGATAATGCCCATGCATGTGCTCCAGCTGAACAGGCCAGCAGCAACTGGGTGACACAAAGCATGTGGTGGGAGCACAGACAGGATCTACCCCTTACCTTCACCAAAGGGCTCTCATTGACCCAACTCATTGCCAGTAAGTGGCTTCAAGTCTCTCTGTTGGCCCCTTGAAGCCAAGTCCTCCCCAGTGCTTTTACAGTCCCAGCATTACCTTCCACTTGCAGAGGTTTCCTAGGTGTAGCTTTGGCTTGCACAAACAGCTCTTAGAGCTGAATCGCCACCCAGGTCAAACCTACCTGTGTCCAGCTTAACTACATTCCCCTGCTGTGTTCCTGGCACCCCAGTTTCCCAAGAGCCTCGCCCTTGCTTGGTGGTGATCATCCTTTCCAGAAGCCCACAATGGAGTTACCACTCCTGTGGTTCATGTTGGCTTGTTCAAGTTGTTGGTGTGGCTGGTGCTCAGGGGAGGGGGAGTGTTGTGACCTGTGCTGCTCCCAGGGAGGCAGGGGATGGGCACAGGTCACTGCTGCCTTCCCCTTGTGCTGCCCAAAAGATACCCCTCTCTTATCAATACAGAAACCTGTCCCTCCCTTCCTTTGCATCAAATTCAAGGAACTGAAATTAATTTAGCTTGTTTGGGACTTTTTTTGCTCTTTCCTGCCAACATCTGTCATACCAAACTGTTTTCACACTAAGCTACTTAAGAGAATGAGCCTGCTCATTAATTTTGGAGATGAAATGGGAGACCTGCACAGGGAGTGAATGACTGATGGCACATCCACCTGTTCAGGCCATGGAGTGTGAAGCCAGGCTGGGATTCATCCATTGCAGCCAATCCCAACATTACAGCCCTGGGGCTGTGCCACAGGGGTCTGTGCTTCCCAAGGCCCCTCTGACTGTGACTCTAAGTTGGCAGCCAGGCTTAATTCCTACAAAGCCATGTGAGACAAATATTTTATCCTCCTGGGATTCATGGGCATGCTTTTAAAGGAAATGTTTAAAATGAATCATAGAATCATTTAGGTTGGAAAAGACCTCCAAGATCATCAAGAGCAATCTTTGACCTTCTCTATTTTTTCTCTGCTTTAATTCATGATTCCTGTAGTGGTAACTACATGAATTTATGCCATGTAGTGGGAACTACATGAATTTATGCCATGTAGTGTTGGGGAATTATTTAAGAGTTTTAATTCCTTGAAAACATTTGGGATTTTTTTTTTTTTGAAAGAAGTTTCGTACTGTGATGGTTACCATTAAGGACTTCACTGTAAGAACTCAGATTATTAAAGGCAGAAAACAAAGAAAACCCAAAAGATGTTACCTTTAAGAACTATTGATAAGAAATATATGATATTGGGAAAGGGAAGATTATGAATATCAGGGATCATTAATAATAAAAGAAGGAAATACCTAATTTAATTAGTAGTAAAGACCTTGGAAGATTGAAAAGGACACAGGTGAATGAACGGAAGGAAAGAACTACTGATCTAAGTTTCTGATAAGCAAAACAGAAAACCTCTTTTCAATGGAAAGATGGAAATCCATATACTATAGGCCTTCAAAACACAAAAGATCAAACCATCAAGTGGGTTTGTAGCCATGAGCATATCAGAGCTAGACTGTGTCCTGATCCACTTTTGTGGCCAACAACCTCCTGCTGAAAGTTTTGACAAAGAGGTTTTGCCACCCATTGCCTTCTCAAGCCACTCCACCCTGTCCACCACTCTTCTGCCCTGGTGGGAGCTGCCAGGGAGGTGCCTTTCCCAGGTACAAATTATGTTATTTCCTGTTTGGAAAATCTGCTGCTATAGATGTGAATGGCAAATGCTGTCCCAGCCCTGAGAGTCCTGGGGATACCATTGTGGTGAAGAATGTCGATGTCCATCGTCTCCAACTCCCCTGCACTTGCTGGGTGGACCTGGCTCCACCCAGCCCTCAGAAGGTGGCCAGGCCTTTGTACCCAGCATGAGGTGAGAGAGTTAATTATTACTTGCTAGAACAAAATGCAAGACCCTGAGTTGAGGTTTTACTGCCTGGGATAAATCAATCCATGGAATTTACTTTGGTAACATCAGAGAGGGCTGGTAGTCAGCACAGTTCTGCAGTGTTCTCCACAACATTGGTTGGAGAGGTTACAGCAAAGGCTGGAGGACCCCAGCTGAGACGTCCTGAATTCCCAATGACTCTCAGTCCTAGCACTTCTGTGCCTTCTTGAGTGTGCCCCTTGAAACATTTCTGGCTGCATCCCCATCCTTCCCACCACCTCTCAGCATGTTACCCACGACCCAGGCATCACCCTCAGTTGTGCCTGTCTCCCTTTTTTGGGCTGTGAGTCAACACGTGCTGAGGGTATCACGGATGCACAGCTGATTCACCTGTTGTTGATTTGGCCCTTCCTGCTTTTCACAAATTAAAACCCCAAACCCCAGGTGTTTCCACCCCTTTGTCAGAGCTGTCTGCAACCACCTCCTAAAAAGTGCCAGGGCTGGGGATGGGACAGGTCTTGCAGAGGCTGTTTTTGAAGACAAATCAGGCTTCAAAAAAAAAAAAAAAAAAAAGGGAAGATGTGATGAGGATTTGATACTGGCTTAATACAGGGCTTAAATTCCAGTGCTAAATTAGGGCATGGCATGGGTGGTGCTTAGCAGGGAGGAGGAAGGGGAAGCTGAAGGGGCCTCTGCTCCCACTTCCTCACTGCTGGTCTGGATCCTGATACAAGCAGCTGTGCTAACCTTTGTACTTAAATATATTAGTTATTTATACATATATTATTCAAGAAAATTCTTTCAGTTATGCCTCTGGTAGGATTTCACCCTGCTAAACCCAGCTGCAGTGAGCAGGGGGTTGATCAGAGCCAGCCCAAACCCACCAACTTGCTTTGCAAGCAGCGTGTGCCAACTGAGCAGAGCAAAGGGCAGGAGGCCACCAGAGCTGCTTCTCTTCCCCTCTGTGGGGATGTGTGCAGGACAGCAGTGCCCCAGTGCTGCTCACACCCTCACAATGGCCATGAGATGTCCCCATGTGTTGCAGACTTCCTTGGAGAGGGGCTCCACGGTTTTAAATAAAATCTACCTACTCCTTCCCAGCACAGCTCATGGAAAAGAATCCTAGAATCACAGAATGATTAGGGTTGGAAGGGACCCTTAAAGGTTACCTAGTCCAAACCCCCACAATGAGCAGGGACATCTTCAACTAGATCAGGTTGCTCAGAGCCCGTTCCAACCTGGCCTTGAATGTTTCCCGGGATGGGCATCCACCACCTTTCTTGGCAACCTGCACCAGGGTTTTACCACCTGCATTGAAAAAAACCTTTTAGTTTAAAACTGTTACCATTACCCCTTTTCCTATCAATGGGGACTCTGCCAGTAGCTAACATACAATTAAATATTGTATGAAAAGCTGACAACAAATTACAAATGAGCAGGCAGAATTTGGAGCTCTTCTCTCTTCTCAGGAGCAGTCCCTAATTGCACAGAGTTAGCACTTTGCTTCCCATTCCTATTCCAGCCTGTTTATTTGTTCTCCATTATACTGCACTCCCATGTTTTACTCCAGGCAGCAGATAGGAGAGATAGGAAGCAGTTAAGAATTTCTCCAGGGACACTTTATGGTTGGATTCTGCCAGGTGCCAGCTCTGATGCATCAGGCAGTTTGCACTCAGGCTTAGGAATATAGTGAGGACAATGATGGGCTATTTGTACTGCACCATGCTATTTTTAAAAGCCCTGCCTCTAAGCTGAGACACAAACCCTTCCTTATGGCTGTTAGAAATGACACACACTGCCATCTCATTGATCCTTCCTCTTTTTAAAATTAATTATTTTTAAATTCTCAATGTGGTCCCTTTTTGTTAGCAGAAGCATAACAGGTTATCTCCAAACTACGGTCTGATTATTATGTATGGTCTGATTAGTATGTACATATATATATATATATGTATATCAATATATGTATTTTTGATGCATTACTTCAAATTTTCATGAAAGATTGAGATGCAAATAATATTCCTGAGGAAATCAGAATACAAGCATTGGACCAAGCAACCCAGTGTTAAACAAACTGTGCAGCTCTGAGCATGCATACAATTATGCATATAAATACAAATAAATAAAAGATTTCCCAGTAATTAAGAAGTTAATCATAGTGATTTCTTTGCAGAGCAATAACTATTCATGCAAATAATCTCCTTGAAATTTGCCTGATCACCTGCCAGCTCAATTGCTTTGACACTGTGTGACACAAGACAGTTTATTCATGGTGCCTTTGCAAGGCTGGGAATGAGCAGTTGTAAAGCACCTGAGACTGATGTCCTCATGGCACTGGACATTTGGTTGTCTTTGAATCCAGACTGACTAAGGGGCAAAGAAGGAATTTCCTTGGAGATACTAATGCTGTGGCTTTTCTGGCTCTGCTAAGGAGGAAAACCTGAGCTTTGCATTGGAAAAGACACATCTGAGTGATGGAAAGCTATGGAAAATGTGATTTATGATGAGGTTTAAATGTTGCAGCTGGGAAGTTTGGCTGGGTGTGGAGAACAAGTTGATCCAACCACCAAGAGAAGAGAGATAAAAATCACACAGAGTATTTTTTCCAAACACTTATTTGGCTGAGAATTCAAAACCACCACAGTTCTGGGTTAAACAAATTAATTATTGAGAATCTGTAAGGAAAGGCTCCTTCTCCAGTGTATCTGCATCCAGTGGAGAAACACACACCTGAAAAATCGTGCAAAATTTGACCCAGGAAATTCAGGCTTCCCTCCCCAATTCCAGATTTAATATGAAATGCCCAGCCAGACGCAGATGGGTGCACCACAGCAGCAATCTCTCACTCCCCCTGCAGCTTATTCATCCTTTGGCCCAAATGTCAGGTGAATGATTTCCTGAATTCCCATTCCTTTCCCACACAGACTTTTTACCAGCTGCTGAGCACACGGAACTTGATCCTTGCCCTTTGAGGATCCTCCAGCCCAGCAGCAGCACCAGGGCTCTCACCCAGACTCTCCAGGCTTTGCCTTTGGAGGACCTTGGCAAGAAAGTGCTTTAACTGCATAAAAGGAAACCAGCAACCACTAAAGCAAGGAAATCTTTGCCACAAGATATGTCAGTGATGAAAAGTCTAAAGGGGTTTAAAAAGAGATTAGACCAGTTCATAGAGGGCAGGGCCCTCAGGAGCTCTGGGGCCCAGAGGCCTGGTCACAGCCTCTGCTTCAGGAAATCCTTCCATCACTAATTGCCAAGGTCTGTGAAATAATAACAGAGAAAGGATCACCCTTTACCTGCCCTGTTTTTCAGTGGTGCTGTTGGAAAGTTATACTGGGCTGTGGACATTTTTGACTAGACCCAGTGTAGGTATTTTTCTGGGGCTGCCGGATGAAACCCCTGTGCCCGAGCCTGTTGTGTGTAGTTATTTGAAGCCGTGGTGAGGAGACATCAGGCCAATTTTATGGTGGTGTTTTACAACTATTTGTAAAACATTGTAAACTATTATGTTTGATACTGACACGGTTAACTGGTTCAGGGCAATACCAGCTTACCCAACACACACCAACAAGGGTTTCCACTTTATAACACTGCTCATCTGCACTGCACTGCAGTGGTGTCAGGGAGCTGCTCCTTACACACTCCCTGCACCTTTCACCACCACAAAAACCCAAAACCTTTTAAGGTGAGAGGTTGTTTCAATATTTTCTTTATCTTCTTTTAGTCTTTGGCCATTGATGCTGACAGTGTTGAAACACAAGGAACTGTATCTTTGCTCAGGGGTTTTCTTCCCAAATTGCTACAGCTCTGGGGGGATGGTGAGCTTACAGAATGATGTCTCTGTGCTGTGATGCACTGCCTTGGTCTCCCTTTCTGATTCTGGGGAACACAACCATGTTACAAACCCTTGTAGCCAGCCATGGGGTTTTCCTGGTTTTCTGAGCCTGCCCCTTGATGACCACTCTGATTTTGCCTTGACCCAGGGTTCAGTGCAGCCTGTTATTTCACTGACTTCATTGTCCAGACTGCTGGGTTGGGACACAAGAGCACCAGAGTTTCTGTGAGTGGTCCTCACAGCTTCTCTTTCCATCGCCTTCATCTTTCTGGCTGGTTTAGCTACCCAGAATGCCATTGCCATAGTCATTCCTGGCTTGAGGCAGGAGGTGGAACAAACCGTCTCTCTCTTTCCTTCAGTCTGAACTATTATCCTTCCTATTTAGGTTTTGTGGTTGGGGTTATCCCTTGCAGTGGAGAGCTGAAGTTAGAGTAAGCACTATGTGATGGTCCTCCCTGCCTCTGGATCCACCAGCATCCAGTGCAGTGCTGGGGTGGAGCTGCAAAAGCAGGTGATTCTGATGCCTTAGGTTTTAACTTTTACATTTTTCAGATTTTGTACTGCTAGTGTAACTGTAGCTTGCTAGGTGCTGTGATGCTGTTTTCTTGTGCTGTTCTCTGTGTGAAGATAGATATAACAAAACCTCTAACTTGCCCTCCAAGGACATCCTGAAGCAAGAAGTGTAAACCATCATCTTGGGAAGAGGGGGGCAGGCTTGGGGGGAGTCACATCATTTGCTGGATTCTGGTTGGTGAATTGATATTGTTATAGAAGTGTGAAGCACTCGTGACCAGGCGCCCATTTTGGGATCCACTGAGGCAGAACCTCTGGACCCCGAAGTGTGCACCTGAAGGCCTTTCAAATAAATACCACCTTTATTCCTTTGTTCCTGTCTGGTCTCTGTTTTTAGGTAGCCACTTTAAGGCATCAATTCTGGTAGTGCTTTCCTCTACATCCCCTTCTTAAAGGCCATAAGGCTACTTTTGGCTTCAGGTCTGACCCTCACCAACTTACTGTGCTATCAGGCTGTTAGCAATAAAACTGTGTACAAAGCAGAGTGATTCTTGCTTCAATAAGTGTCCCGGTGGAGCCAGGTGAAGGCTGTGCAGACTTACCAGGCTGGTGCTAAGGCTGCTGACACTGTGGCTGCTGGCAACACCCCCAGCAAGCCTCCCCTCAGAAACCAGGAAACCAAACCCAGCCAGGCTGGGGTCTAAGGCAGCATGGTGGGAAAAGCAGTTTTCAAATTCAGCTCATTAAATCACCAGCACACATGTATGCTCCAGCACAGCTGGGCTTAACAAAACCATAAATTTAGACCATCTGACATCTGGCCATAAAAAATGATGAATTGATGACTGAATGAATTATTTTGCTCTTTCATCCTATCTAGACTGATCTACATTAACTAAATCTGTCAGTGCAACTTTTCTAAATTCATTTTAAATTGACCTAATTAAAGCAGTAAGAGTACATAATGGAGATGTACTTAACCCAATTTAACCCTTCCTTAAATCAATTACACTAGAATTCAGTAATTTGCAGGCAGAAGCTAAAACAATTTAAGAAGGAGTTGGGACAGGTTATGAACCCTTGTAGTGCTGGTACACTGAAGACCTCAGAGGAACAGGGAACATACTGGTGCAAACTACCCATGGCTATAGCTGCAAATATCACCTGAGCTTCCCATCTGAGTTAGTCTGGATTCAGCTCACACCATCTCTCCTGATGTTCTTTCTTTACCATTAAAGTGGTCTTCAGCACTTTAAGGAAAGGCTTGCTTTTCTTTTCTCCCTGAAAGGAGAGAAGGAGTGAAGGTACGTCAACTTTTTTATCATTTTAAACTATGTTGCCATCCCTGACTAGTAATTGGTGTTGTTAAAGATAATCAGTAAGGTCAATATTATTATCACATGGCAATGAGTGTGCTGGATGGATGAGTGCTCTCCAAACCACTAAGACTTCATTAATTAGGGTTTAATAAGTACATTTGCTGAGGGATGAATCTGAGTTATGGAAGATTAGGTTGAAGGGATGGGGAAATCCTTGCCGTGTTGCTCTACCCCTCTGGAAGTGGCAACTCCATCACTCATCACCTCCTTGTTCCTTTGATGAACTGAATTCTCCTCCAGCTGGTCCATAAAGGCACCATTTCCACATTGGAACTCTGGAAGTTGAGAATTTTAAATTCTCTGTGCTGAAAGGCATTGTTCCACGAGAAAACACACATTTGATCTGAGGCCTTGGGATAGGCTTCCAAAATTGAGTGATAACATTAAAATCACATGTGTAGTTTGAATAAAAGGTGTG
This sequence comes from Erpornis zantholeuca, assembly GCA_013400515.1. Lineage (NCBI taxonomy): Eukaryota > Metazoa > Chordata > Aves > Passeriformes > Timaliidae > Erpornis > Erpornis zantholeuca. Next base: position 232,129 of record VZTN01000489.1, read on the forward strand.
GTGTCACAGGGTGAAAAATTTGAGATTTAAAGTTTTGGAATATAGTAATACATATATGCCAAGATGGAGTTTTTAGGGTGTTGGCTAGATACTTCTTTTTCACTTTCGTCTTCCTTCTTCTTCATGGGTGTAGGTGGTGTCTTATATTTGGATAAGAAAATCTGGACTGCTGAACTTAGAGGTTTGAATATCAGGTTAGAAATAAAAATAATTTAGGTGGCAAATCATTACTGGATAAACTGTCCTTGAAAAATCTCTGCAGAGCCAGAGAACTGCCATTATATAGCCTTGTTCCACCTTATTAGCAGAACTCACAGCTTCTAAGACTGTAACATAGATAAGAATTAATAAACAACTGAGTCCGAACAAGAAAATCCCATGTCTCCAGTGATTCATCCCAGCTACGGGAAGTGAGGGTAAGAGGTTCAAAAAGAAGCCCACACCCTGACATTTCCAGTTTCTTCCTGGACTCTTTCTAGCCAAGTATCAATTCTCTCTTCCAGAAATCAGGAAGCTAAACATAAACCCAAATGAGAGGGAAAAGTGGAAAAGCAAGCAAGAATTTACTAAGCCAAGTATTTGGAAATAAAGCCCCAGGAGAAATAAAAGCAGGCGATGAGTGAAGAGAAGATGGGAACAGGCACTGGACCCACTCCATACAGACACTAAACAGACAAGTAACTATTGCTGCTCCAGGCAGGAAAGCACCTGGGCAGAAACCACAGCCAGCACAAGCCTGCAGAACATGCTCATGGTGTTGAACCAGTGGTATGGCAGGCAGAGCATCTCCAGGTGCAGAGAGGAAACCTTATCCCTGTGAAACCACGTGGGAAGAAGTCAGCTGGGAGACACCATTAAGGGAGGATAAGAGTCAGCAGAACCTTTTACAGGCCCAGCACCGCTGGGGCGATGAGGGTGTGTGTCTGTGCTCTTAGCAGGAGCAGTGCCAGGTCATTGTGCAGACAGTTGAAGAGGGTCCTGCTACAGAGAAAAAAGGTTCTGGTGAAGCATTTTTGTTCAGGAACTGAGGGACAAGTAGGTGGCAGTGAGTCACTCTGCTGTGACAGTCCCAGAAACGCTGCCTGGGAAGGGGAGATTTAAGGAGCAAGGTGGTCACTACAAGTCTGGTTGCTCAATACACCTGGCTGACAGCCAAAGTGTGGAAGGATAAAGTAAATGCTTTCCACTTCACCTGCGTGCTGCATCCATTGAACAGCATGATACACCAAGCAGGCTGGAGGCCAACAGAAGGCATGTCCAGAAAGCTGCTAGAAGTGGGGCCAGACGCGCACGGTGGTCTGTGCAGAGCAGAGCTGGGTGCACTGTGCAGGCTGGGAAGCAGCGTGATTAATGTAGGAGACATGCACATGGCAGTAAAACCAGAGGGATGCTGCCAAGCTTTGAGGAGAAAGTAAATCACATGAGGAAGGTGAGATGTTTTGTTCCAGTTGTATACTGGAATCTCCTCATACATTCTTCCAGTGTCTGCAGAGACAAAAAGTAGCTGTAGATGAGTCAAAATTAAACATCAGAGAACTGCATGTGCCCTACCTGGCAAGTCTGAACAAAGTAAACTCTATCCTTAATGAGAAAGATAAGGCTTATTCCTGAATTATTTTTATTTCCATAGAAGGCACAATAACTTTTGGGGGACAACTGTATTTCACAAGGAACACTGACCCTAGGGATTCCACATCTTGCCCTCAAAATGGGGAACAGAGAAGGACCTGCCCACCTGTATGCAGAGCATTGGGTAAAAGCAAGTGTAAAACAATGACATGATTGCTGGTATTAGATGACAAACCAGTCTCAAGCTAAGCCTTGTTGCAAGTATTTTTGGTAGTGTCATTTTAAGCAGACAGCCAGAGGAGCAAGGCACTGGTTTGTCTCCATTTGCTGCAGGATAGCTGGAGAAATGTCACTTAAAGGGACATATTCAATACCATTTTTAGTGTGTTACTGATGATAAAGGGTCATAAAATTTTTGGTTTTTTGTTTTTTTTTTAAGATGACATTTGTTTAATGAAAACCAATGGCAGATTTACTGCAAAACAAATTGTAGTCATTAGAAGTTAAAAAGAAAATGGAGTTGTTGCTCTCAGGTGCTAAAACAAGACCTATACCAACAGCCATCATCTTTACCCAGCCCTCCTGGGGGATTATGAAGCTGGTGCTGAGAAGTTTTCATGGTCTGAGACTTCTGGGACTTCAATGCAAATTCTCTGTCCCAGCTTCATCCCCAGTGAAGGATGAGATGACACAAGCAATGTCAAACCGTGACACTTGCAAAGACAGGAAGCACCAAGGGTGCTTACATTGAATTAGATTAGTTCTTTACCAGACCTTTTATAAGAGTTTCTTCTGTATTAAAACTCCACTTTTCTTGGTAGGAGCTGAGCTCTGTCCTCTTACAATCAATGAAATAGATGGTGTACTGATTGATAAGAAAGCCAAATACTTCATTTTCCAAGAGTTATCCTCCTTACTCTTCATATCTTTCACCAGAAGCAAGAAACACCTTCCCCAACACAGGGCAAGTGATTAGAAGTATATAGTTATTATACTATAGTAATATACTATAATATATTATAGTTATATATATAATAATATATTATAGTTATTATGACTATAATTACTAGAGAATACAATTACTTTATCAGTGACATTTACAACTCTAATCTGATTTAAATAACTGTATTCTATGGCTCTTCTCAGCGGTTTGCAAACTGGTGACTCCCTATGAACTCAGATTAATTTTTACATCTCTCCTTGCTGCTGCTGCTGCTGAAGAAAAGCTGCGATGAGGTGACTCACTGCCACACTCAGCCATGAGCCATCTGAAACATGACATTTTTTCATCTCCAGTTCTCCAGATTCCTGTTCCTGTACTGACTAATTAAACGAGCTTTTTTTTTTTTTAGTTTTCTTTTCCACTCTAGTCTTTCAATACTGTTCAGCCTTGCTCAAGGCTTAAGACAAGGTCTGTGTATCTGCTTGCCTGACCTTGCTTATCTGAAATTTGATGCTGGTTTCTCTTGAGGTTCATCTGACCCGGCCTCCAGGCCTACCACAGTGATGTGGATATTTGAGCCAGGTGTTCTGGGCTTCCTTTGGCAGCAGCCAAGAGAAATAGGCATGTTTAAGGTAGGGTTGACTCTCCTTTGTGTAGCAAAGTCTGCAGAAGATGATAAGACCCTACACTATCATTAGGATCCCCACAATCATATGTGATTGCATCAGACATCTAAAATCAAGGGGGACATTTGCAATGAATTTTATGTCTTTTCATTACTGGGTATGGTAATGGTAGACATGTTTGTCCACATAACCACAGTGAGTGCAGTCTGCTGGGGGACAATACTCCAGCAAATGCTCTGGGAGAGTGTCCCACCAATATTTCACTCAAAATAAGTAAAAGAAAACATCTTTTCATTTAAAGACTGAGCCTGGCCCCTATGGCCAGAGCGGTGGTGAACATCCTTAGTGCTTGCTGTTTGTTGCGGAACAGAAAATTAGGATAATAAGCAATTCTGGATTTCCCCTGAAGCCACTTCACCCCTGTGCTTGTTAATGCATTGCTTTCTCTCTAATGCTTTTTAACTAGTAAACTTCTGAACAGTAAGTATTTCATAGTGACATAAGTGCACATCCATTTGGGGAGGGAAATAAACTATAATGATGTCAGGATGTTTATACTAAAATATTTGTGGCTTTTCCTGGTAGGATGCCTCTGCAAAAGAAAACCTCACACAAACAGAAAAGTTCATACCCCTAATTAAGGCAGTAATAATCTTTACAAGGAGTTACAACATTAAAGGCCAGGCTGACATCCCCAAAGTCCTACTGACAAAGCTTGCAGCCTGTTGTCTTGCTTTCAGCTGCGCCAGAAAACCTCCTGACAAGTGAATTGGAAGCACTTTCAGAGGCACAACCACAGTGTCATTCAGCTGCTCTGGTGCCTGTTGTGCTGCAGTACTGGCACCAGCGCAGTGATGCTGCCATGCCTTAGCTCTGCCACCCTAGGCCTACAAAGGGAATTATTTATAAAAACTAACTTTAGGGCTAACAAAGAGCTCACTGGTCTCTACTCAGGGAAAGTAAAAAGTCTGTAAAAGGGCATTTAAGCAACCAGTGTCTCTTCTGCATTAATATTTCCCATGTGTTTTTCAAAGACTTCTCTTTCTGCTACCATTCTCAGCAAACAGATTCCTGGCCAGTTAAAGCCTCAGCTCAAAATAAAAAATGCTTGGGTTGACCTTGGGTTGCATCCCAGAGAAGGAAATGGTTTGGCTCAGCTTGGATTGCCACAGAAGGAAGCACTGTGAGCAGTGTCAGAGAGATGAGAATTGCTGCTTGGATAGAAGGGAAAATGGGCAAAAAGGGAACATAACAGGGAAACAGCAATGTTGGTGGAGGGGATAATACTGCAGCACTGCTGGGGTGAAAGAAAAATCCAGAAAAAGCCCTGGTCCCTCTCACACTTGGTGCTGCGATGCAGGGCAGGGATGGGCAGCTCTTGGGGGCATACATTACAAGAGACTCTGTGGCATCCTCTTCTATCTGCAAGGCAGACAGCTCTCAGCAAAGCAAGGCAATGTGAACTGCTAACACATTCACTTGCTCCAGAGTACATCAGTCCACTGTAACTATTCCCCATGTTCCTGTAGAACTGGTGTCCTGTAGTTGTGAGCTCACGGAGATCACATGTGTTACTATGCAAGGCCTAAAAATAATATTCAAGCAAGGTGAATGACAGCTTTTTTTTTGTAACAATACAAAAATAACAAAATGTGTCTCTGCTTGTGTTTTAAAACACAGCATGCTTCCCACAAATTATTTTGATGGTTTCTTACTGTTCCGGTTTGAGACAAAATTCAGGGGAGAAATATCTCCCGATGGAAAGCAGAATT
>VZTN01000489.1:246220-343751 GCA_013400515.1 Erpornis zantholeuca
CAGCAGCGGGGTCAGCGCCGGGCGAGGCCGATGCGGCGGCGCGGGGCCTGCGGGCTTGGGCTGGAGCAGTCTGCAGGATGTGCCGCACCGCCAGCGCTTCCAGGTCTCTCCCTCCCTTCCAGGCACGGAACGCCGGGGATGGGGAGGTGGGGGCTGCGAGTTCTGGAGCAGATGGGCCGTGGAAGTCGTGTTTGCCTTGGGGTGGAGGGAGAGGATGTGGCTGCGGCTGTCTTGAGTTGTTTCTCTGGAATAAAATTTATAGGCTTCTGCTTCTCTGCGGGTTCCGATAGGCGTTTTGTGAGGGATTCTGTCTTTTCATGCTTGGAGCGATTTGAATGCAAACCAGATACGGCTTCTGGTCTTGCTGCCAAAACCTTTCTATTTCCTTCAGCACTACTCGCTGAAAAGTTTCCTTTTTTTTTCCTTTGTGCTGATTTTTGCTTTGTACTTATTTTTTCTATTTCAGTAGGCAAGATCAAAATATAAGGCTGCTGGAGGAGGGATGTTTATTTTGCGGCTGTCTTTAGTTAGGGAAATGATTAGGAACTGTTCCTAAAATTACTGGATGTAAACAGCTCTGCAGTGGAAATGATTGGCTTTGTCTCATTCTGGGGAAAAGGGTAGATAAAGATGTATATTCGTTATTTTTCTAAAGAAGACTCGTTGAGATAACTGCTCTTTTATGCTTCTAAAGTGGATACATGTTTTTAAACTGCTTCTTACAATGGGACTGTGTACATTCATTTTAGAGGGGTGTTTTCCATGCAGACTGTATTATTCCATCTGTTATGCTGCAGTGAGGTTGCTAGCTCCCTTTTGGATCACGCAGCAGGAAACCTTGAGCTATCTCCCAAGCCCTGTGCTAGCCAAACTCAGGGAATTTCTTTTAAAAGGTCAAAATGCAGCTGGAGAGTTAGCGCATGAAAGCATTTTGATGCGTTCTCTGCTTCCGTGGGGTTGATGACAAATGAGCTCATCCCTCCTCTAGTTTCCTGCAGCTTCTTGGGGTTTTGTATGCTTCCTTCTGTAGAGTTCCATCAAATTGGCCAAATGATTGACAGGCGGTTAGGGGCAGGATGTAGGAAGACAAATGGTGGTAGCAGAAACTTCCTTTTACTGAGGAGAATGGGCTAAAAATGTTCAGTTTTGTTTGCTTTGCGTACGTCAGATGCGAAACGTGCAGAGACTGCTGCAGAGTTAGAGTATTTGGTGGGCAGGTTGTTCGTTTAGATTAAGAGACCCTGGAAGACTTAAGTAGTTCTTGAGTTATAAAAAAGGCTAAATAACTGAAAAAGACACAGACAATGCTTCCAACCTGTCATGATGTAATTTTTTGCTCAAACAGAGCAGGTTAAAGCATCTCCAGCAGGCACGTCCAGTGCTTCGAAACCACACAACTGTAACTGGACACAGGACTTAAGGATCATGGAGGAGTCTTCCCTGTCACAAGCAGCTCTCACTGATAATGTCATTCATAAATTATTAAGGACTTCCTTAAAACTTGGGTAGTCTGTTATTTTCCCTTACTGCTCTAGGAAGGCTATTCCTTTGCTGCTCAGGGATCTTTTGCCCGTAGTCCCTCTTTGTTTATGTCCACTTTTTCCTGTGTGCTAACACTGTGCTTTTGTTTGAAAGGTTTTGGCTTTGGTGTTTATATGTTTGGTGTATCTAAGGGCAAACTCTCAAATCTTGTTTTGCGAAGCTGGACAAGCCAAGCTCTCTGTTCTTCTTGGGAGAAGCTCTTGCTTCCCCTGTCCCATCAGCACTGTTAGGTCCTGAAGTCTTAGGTTCAGGGCTTAAGCATTAAAATTGTTTCCAGCAATGATTGTTGCTGTATTGCAATTTCATTTTTAGCCTTTTCTTTATGGGAGGGTTTTGGCATCTCCTCTCTTGCTTCTCAAGTAGGCTCAAGTGTGATTTTACTATGATGTCTTGGAGTGTTAGATGATAGTGTGGTAAAAATTCTGCTGTACTATTAACATTGTTCCATAATTACCAGTTGTTAGGTGCTATTCTGCTGCATAATTCAGATGTAATATGAAACATCTTGGCAGTGTAAGTCTGCTGTTTCCTTAGCCCCATAAAGATTAATGCTATGCCCTGCATTTTCAGACCATTTTTTTTTAGCGAAGATTTTTTTCTCAAACTTCCCATGTATGGGGAAAGACCTAATTTATTTTGGCTTCCTTGCAGGGGCTCAGAAATATCTTCCACTTGTGCTAGATGACCTTGCCCAGCTGCTGATGGCTGATGTGCTGGTGCACTGTGCTTTCTTCCTCTCTTCCTGGCTAGTGTGGCTCTTCCTCTGACTGCTGGAGTGGTGCAGTGCTTCCTTAAGTGTGGATCTGTGGGCTTGGGGAGGAGGATGAGAAAGGGGGGATTTTGAGTAGCAGCTGCCTGTTGTTACACTGCAGCTCATTCACTGTGCGTGTTTGTGGGCTTCAGCCACTGAGGAGTGGCTGACATCAGGTTCTGAACTGAGCGGGCAGGCCATTTTTTCTTACTCAAGTAACATGGAAGGGAAAACTGGGATTTGCTCCAAAAGGAAAAGGGATGAGGTGGTCTAAAAAGCTTCTCTGGTAAGAAATAAACTTAGCTTTTTAATACCACGCTGTTCACAACAGCAATATTTTAACTCACCCATTTCTTCCTGCTTGGCTGGGACACTGACTTTCTGTGGCTCATTTGTGAATCCGAAAAACTCCAAATTCACATACTGCTTTTGTCTGTCGCAAAGCATCAGCAGCCCACTTAAGTGTTGAAGCATATCTTGTTGATGTTTCTTGTGTTTGTATTCATGTTTTATTTATGGTTTTTTGCTGTCACTCACTTGAGAGCACCTGAAAGAGGTTTCACAGAAAAACCTGGAAAGTTTGACCAAAGAAGATGTGAAATTCAGAGAGTATCCCTGTTTTGAACACTGAACTGTCATTTAGAACTTAAGTAAGAGTTCTTTCCCTATAATATTATTTTAGCAGGCACTATTAATGTCCAAAAAGCTGTGGAGAGGAAGTGATGGTGTTACACTCTGAGTATCTGTAGTTAGGCTGATAATTGGACTGCATTTGAGCTGGAACCATTTTTTGGATGTTTTATCTGAATGACCCAGGGTTAAGAGCAAACTATGTGTATCCTTCATAAAGGAAAAGAGTGCTCAAGTAGACACAATTATATAGGGTTGATAATGATTTCATGAGTTGGTGATTGATATTGCAAAGAGGGTGTAGGAATTACCCATTAAACAATTAGAAGAAAACACAAGTAGAGTGTTGCAAGGCAAGAAAAATGATGATGGCTCTAGGACATTATTGTTGCTTGGTGGTATTCTTGGCTCCAGAAAAAATAATTTTCATCTGTCTTCCTGTTGGTACCTTTGAGTTTCTGTCAACTGCTCTGAAATTCTCATTTGCTCCTTGTTTCACTTTTTACCAATTGTGTCTACAGGAATAGTGTTCAGTAATAAATTCCCATTTTCTGAGGAGACAGATCTTGACCAAATGAACTGCAGAGTGTACAGACAGCATTGTTTTTTAATTTTTATTGTCTGATTAAAAAGCTTTTCCAGCCAAAGTTCATTATGCACTAATCTAATCAATACCCTGTTATATGTGCTTATAACCATATTATAGGCAAAATGTTCTTCTGCCATCAGAGATGTATTTTGCAATTTACCAAAACAACTGACTGTCCATTAAAACTCGTGTCAAATGCTTTTTTCATTCAATAGTAATAGGCACTAAGCAGATAATATTCCAAGAAAGTTTATCAAGTATCTCAATATGTTAAAGTGCCAACTTTACTATAGGATTTATATAGTGGTAGATGAAGAAATAATTGGCAGAAGTCTCTATTTTTTTACATTTAGCTTCATGTTTTTCCTTCAGTGAGATATCAGTCCCCAATCTACAACAGCTCCCTGGATGCTGTCTCATTGTGTCTTGTGATAGGAAGTGGTAGGGTGGTGATCAGGAAATTATTTGAAGATAAACATCCAAGAGTGAATACATTGCTACAGATTATAACACAAGAGTCTCTCATGCTTTAGCATGTTCCTTCTAAGTCTCCCTCAGATCATTAATATCACTGGAATTTTTCTTCATGCTTGTGGTTTTAAAGGATTTTTGTAATGTACCATTGAAAAAAGTCCTTTAAGAAGGCATTTCAACATTTGTTGTGTCATATAAGGGGATTTTCCAATCAGAAACAGTTCCTGGGATAACTTGTCTGTTGTTCTTCTTTCCCCACTTTTCCTTAGTTTTTTTTTGTCAATATGGGCAGATGGGGCCATCCAGATAAAAGGCTTTTTACTTTCCTTGTAAAGATTTTAAATCCAATTTCAACATCTGGGCAGATTGTTAGCTTTCCTGATCTGTTAAACCTGTGTTTAAAATCCAGCTGAAAAATTTGGATTCACTTCTGCAAAAGTCTTTGGAAAGTTGTCTTCATGAAAGTTGGCTTCCTGTACCTGTGTTGAGCAATCCCTGCAGAAATCCAGGCTGAGTAGAGAATGGATTGAGATTAGCCCAGAGGAGAAGGACTTGGGTGTGCTGGTGGATGAGAGGCTGGACATGACCTGGTCTTTTGAAAAGGGCACAGAGTGACAGGACAAGTGGGAAGGGGTTCAAACTGACAGAGGGCAGGGTTGGATTGGATATTAGAAAGAAATTCTTTACTGTGAGGGTGGTGAGGCCCTGGCACAGGTTTCTCAGAGAAGCTATGGCTGCCCCAGCTGTGGAAGTTCTCAAGGCTAGGTTGAGGTTGGAGGAACCTCAGGTAGTGGGAGGTGTCCCTGTCCATGGCAGGAGGTTGGAACTGGATGATCCTGTGATTCTGTGAAAGTGAGGCAGTCCTTCACTACATTATCGTTTCTGGAGTGCCTCTTGCTTGAAGATGGTCATGTATTTTCCAGATTGTTTTTAATAACAAATTCTTCATGTCACAAGAGAATATGCTTCCAAATTGTTTTTGTATTAAGAAAAGCTCTGTGGTTTGGATGGATAAAAATACCTTGGATTGCAGCTGTAAGGCAGCAGTTTGACTGTACAACACTTGTAACTGTGCAGTCATTTGTGTATAATGAGGTGCACAACTAACTCTCCTTAGTTTCAGCATTTTTATTCTTTGCATTACCATTTCCCCCCCAATTGTTACTGGGATGAGGCTTGATCCACTGTTGGTTTAAAAAGATTTGTTTAAAATGTCTTATTTAAACAGATAGAGGTTGGTTACAAATTTTATTTTTTATTGTTTATTGTTTCCAATGAAGAGATGGTGACATTTGAAAGCATGGGAAGGATTGAAGGTATCATGCTTTGATAAGGAGACTTGGAAGGGAGAGTCCCCAAGTAGGGACACCTCAGGTAACTTGTGGGCCTCTGATGCCACAGTAGGTAAAATGGTAAGATAGTGTTTACTCATGGGTTATTTTGTTTTTCCCAATATTAGAATTGATGATTAGCAGTTGTATTCATTGACAAAATCCTATTACTTAAAAATTCCCTGAATCTAGTCTAGTTTGTCCATTAAGAGAATTGAACAGATTGTGGGATGGATGTAGGAAGGAACTGGGAAAGTTTTATACTTATTTTTGAACCAGTTTTGTAATGGTTGTCTTAAAGGAGAACAGAAGAGGAAGAAGTTTAAATACTTCATATTCTTAGGTGTCATCTGAGAGTCTCTGCTTAGTGACTGGCTTTGAAGCATAAACCAGAAAAACTACCACCTTATTAGTCATTCCTTTCATTCCCTTTTTTAATGTCTCAGCCTTTGTTTTGATCCCTGGGGATTTCAATACTGCTGAAGCAAACAAAATCAATCCTGTAACTGTAAATTTCACCAAACTATTTTTCACATTTTGACATAAATTTATAACATTCTCTTAAAATATTTTATCAAGTTTGAAAACCTTAATTAAAACTAATATCTTGTCTATTTGGTTAATAATGAGGATAGATTGAAATGTGTAATCTTTTCATGGGCCCACCTCTTGCAAGTAGTCACAGACATTAATGTTGTAGTTGTCAGTTTTTTGTCATCTGTTTTCTCCAAATGTGTCCAAAATCAATGTCTAATCGGTTTAAATTTTCTTAATTATTCTCTTCTAACTTCTTGCATAAAGTTTTGTAGTATATCTGTGGGAAATTTTGTTTAAAAGCCACAGAACAGGAAATTCACACAGAATTCATTACTGAATGATGATCACATCTCAAAGATGTGCCTTGCTCAAGTTTCTTATGTGAAAACACCTCTGCTTTTCAACTTTGATTTCCATTTTGAAACAAGTGTTGCTCAAAACCAAGTAGCTTTTATCTTACCCTTTACCTCTTACCCTTTACTTTTTGTTTCTGTTTTCAAACAAATGTTGCTCAAAACTGAGTAGCTTTCGTCTTACCCTTCACTGATTTTTGGCAGTATGTTCAAGTAATTTATGTGCATCTGATTTAGGAAAAGAGGCATAAAGTGAGCAGGTGGGTTTCGGGTATTTTATTATTAGTTTGAGCTTCTGTTTCAATGCCTGCTGGAGCCCACCATTCACGATTAGTAATTCCTTTACATGAATGTGGCTTTCAGGTTTCATTTGCTGTGGGCTTTGCCCTGCAAGCTTCTTGATCTTGTTACCTGAACTTCAAAGGTTGCCTTGTGCAGCAAGGCCTTGGTATTGACTGCCTTGTAAAGCTGGGTATTTCCACTGCTCCTGGGGATACTGTGAGAGGGGAAAGTTTAGGTGGAAGTATGGGGTTGTGGTTCTGGGGGCTTGATGGGAGCCTGGTGAGGGATGCAGGTGTGTGCATCATTCTGTACTAATGTGCTGGCTGCCTCCTCCTGTCGCCATGCCTGCTGAGAGACCTTGGCTTTGTCTTTGATAAATCCAGGTGCTGTACATAACCAAATGCATTTTCCAGGGTGTGGCAGTGGTTATGTACAACTTGATACGTGCTGCTTTTTAGCTTTTAGCATTCCCACTTGAAAAGACCTCCTGAAGGCTTAAATGAATTGCTTCTGAAATACTCCAAGTGTGGAAATGTTGTCTACTTAAGAATAACAATGAGACAGAAGTAAATCATTGTGAAAAGAATAACACCACAAAAAGCTTTGGAGTATATTATATTAATGGACAATTTAGCCTTAGTAGCAGCTTTGCAGAGATCACTTAAGTTCAGTAGATGAAACAAATTTAAATCCCCTGAGTACTCACTAATTACACCACAATGAGTAGCTATAGAAAAGTCAATGCAAACTGTGGTTGTAATACCGCAGTACTACTGAGCTGTGTTTTGTACACAAAGTGAGACGTTTGCATTTATGGTTTTGAAAACAACTGTAGCAGGGCCCCTTCCTGAAAGAGTGTAATGGTGTTTGTATGCATCATCTCTTTGGTTCTCTTGGGATCTTGGTTCTCTCTGCAAATTCAGTGATTTTTAAATCTTTTTTTTTTTTTAATTCAGGAAGACTGTGGGAAAGGTGCACTTTAAAGTGCTTTTTACTGCCATTTTGCTCTTTTGAGCACTCTTAGATCATTCTAGCCACTGGAAGGCCTTATTGACTTGAGTAAGAATGCAGGATCCAACCTGAGTAAAAGAAACCTGAGTAAAAGTTCAGGACAGGTGCATTTTGACTTATATATCAGTCTATATATACAGACTTATTTGAGAAAGGAATCATCATCATGTTCATAAATGACAAAAGTCAAACTGAAGTAAACTGTTGCAAAGGAAATGAAAACAGACACTATGTCAGTTACTTGTTTATATAACAAAAAAGGCATTGTGAATAATAAGAGCTGGACTTGGAAAGGCTGTGCTGAGGTGATTAATTAAACTCTCTGTTTCACTGTTTCTTTTTACACATCCAGGATGAGTGAAGAGGGGAACAACTGGAATTTTTTTTGCTCAGAGGCCAGGAAGACTGTGTGATAGAACTAGCTTATTGCAGTCTTGCATTCCTGTTTAATTCCCTTCTGTTTTCATCACATTCCACCTCTTCGGTTCCTTCTGTATCTTTCAGATCTCTTGCAGCCTGGTACCAAGTCTGACTGATTCTTTTGTGCAAAATCTGTTCTGACCTAGGTTCCTCTGGACGGTAATCAAGTTACCTATTGATGTTTACCCAAGAGAGGAATTATTACCTGCATTGTTCTCTAGTGAAAATAGGTGAAGCTTGGTTCCTGTTTTTTCATTTTTAAAAAAGAAAAGTTCGGTTTTATACTTCTCCCCAGATGTGTTTGTGGAGATCTGTGGGGCTGACAGATGTAATTACTGCCTTGTTTTGTGCTGTAGCAGTGTCAGTGAGTGATCCCTTCCCTTTCCCAAACAGTGCTGAGTGCCACTTGTTTGTGCTGGTGTGAGGCAGTCCCCTCTGAGGGGATCTGATGGGATGTCCTCTCTGTTCCATGTGGAGCAGTTCTGGAGCTTCCACATGGTCTGGAGACCGTGTTCACTCTCTGCAGCATCCTCTGATCACTGCTGCTGTTGTGTGCTGTTGTGATTTTGCTCCATGAACTGGGATTGCTCTGTGTGCATCCTGGCAGTGTCATCTCTGTGGATCCCTGTCATCTCCAAGGTGTGTCAGTGTGAAGGTACTGGATGAGAGCTGCTGAGTTCCCTTGTCTGTGTAGTGTGACAGGAAGGACATGTATCATAAAAGGTGATTGTACCAGTCCTGCTGGGTTGGCACTGAACATCTCAAGGTAGAGCAGTTCATCCTGATGACCCTAACTGTCCCTGGGATATGGTCCTTGTAATAAGTTTTTTGACATCCTTTACCCATATGAACTTGAATGATTTGCTGCAAATATTAGCTGAGAGCAAACTGATATGCACCCAGATTTTCACTCCAGTGCTGGTTTTATTCAGTGGTACAGATGCAGCCCATAAAGATAAGGTGTTACTCTGAGAAAATGAGGAGCTTTTAAGGCTTGATAGGTTCCCTGTGACCTGCTGTTTTGTCCTGCGTCCTTGTGTCCTGACAGGTTGTGTGGTAGACAAGAGCTGGATTTGATTTCCAGCTAGAATTCTGGGGGACTGGGCAATGTCACCCCTTAAATTTCAGTTTACCCTGTTCCAAGACAACCATGATGGTACTTGACTTCAGATTTTACAGTGTTTCTAGATCTGCTAAAAGGGGCTGTTACAAAGGCCTGCAAATGGGTGTGATAGCTCAGAGAGGCTATGCAATTAGTAAATACAGCCATGTGGGGAATTTGAGGTTCTTAGTGATGTCACAGTAACCAAGTTACCTGTGTTTGAGGTAAGAGGTGAAGTTTCTTGTGGGCAAAAACCATTCAGCTTTTTCTGCCTTGCTCTGTTTTGTGGCTTGCGATCATTTGCATGTGACCCTGAAAACATGACTTGACTGTTGTCTGCTCTTCAAAGGACTTCAGGTGCTGTTGTTGATCTTTACCTCTCCTTGACCCTCACAGTATTTTTTGGCATTTGACCTTCTATTGTGATTATCAAATTTGTTACTGAGAAATTATGATTGTGCAAAGCGGCTGAGTCATCTTATGAATTAGATACCCTTGAAATTTCAGTGGACTGGGTTTGAGAACTGGAGGGGGTACTTTTATCTCCTCAGCTCCTTCTTCCTGGTGTTTAAGAACATCGGTTGTTTGTCCAAACAAACAGTATTTTCAAGTGGCAATACAGGCTAGTTCAAATGGGTCATTTCACCATATACAAGAAAAGTGGGTAGAAAAGAGAATGAGGAAAAACCTCCATAGATAAAAGTCTTCCCTTAGCCTTGCTCTTTTTTAGAAGTTCTTGTGACAGAACTCTTGGCAGAAAAATAGAAGAGGCAAACACCTTTGCAGTGGAGAACAGAGAGGGTCAAGTGGTGAGATCAAAGGGAGTAGTGCTGAAATCCTCAACTGTGGAGGAGCAAGCTGCACCTTTCCATGGTTGGCTGATCAAAGGGAGTGCTGCTTTGGGTGGGTAGGACAGGAAAAGCCCTTGCTTGTGTTCCTTCTCCTTGGGAATACCAGCAGGCTCATACAGGTAGACTCTTCATGGTGATTCCTTGTGTGCTCACATCTTTGGTTACTGGCAGCTGCCTGTGAGAAGATGGTGTACCAGCCTGCATTTTTCTTCCCAAAATCACTGTTGGAGCGTGCTGATAGAAATTGTGGGAGCAGCAAGATTGCAATTATTATACTTCAGGCTTATGAAGAATGCAAAGACCAATACCTGGCAACCTTTTTAGAATCCTTTTTTGGTGATGCAGCTGAAAGAGTGAGTTCTTGATCGCAAAGAGGTTGGGAGCAATTCAGTATTCGTGCCACCATGACTAAGAATCATAGTCTTCTCTGGGAAACAAAGTTGTCACTCCATGTATGTCCTATGAACTTTTCTTCAATTCAGCAAAAGTTATGATAACTTTTTCTTTCTTTTTTACAGCAATGCTGAGTGACAATAACTCTGTGAAGCTAAAAAGTAATTGTTCACCTCCTGAGCAATGGTGTAAGTTGGCCGCACATGAAGATGAGAAGACCAAGCTGGTTTTTACAAGGTACTCGCAAGTAAGTGTCATTGTCACAGCTATACAGAGGACAGTTATTCTCCCCCCAGCCTGGGCAATTACAAAATGGATGCAGAAATCAAGGCATGGAATTACCATAGGCTTTGAGTGGAGGGTTAAGCACACAGCTTTCTGTGGGACACTGAAAACACTTTGTGGAGTCTAGGCTGACTTGTTGTAGTACCTGTTTTCCCAAGCCAAAGTGAGATCCTAGTACTTTGCTCGCAAGTATTTCCAGTCTTTTTTTGTATGCAGATAAATAACAATGCTGAGACTTTTGTACAGCCTGATAAGTGAGGGAATGGAAGGCCAGTGGATGTTGGGTGGGTTTCCTGGGGAGGTGTTTTCATACAGTTATTTTGCTATGAAGACTTCTGGGATGCTACCTCAAAAACCTTACTCCATTGTTTATAACTTGACATCAAATTAGAATTAAAGGGTGTATGCAGATGTAGATCCGGGACCATATTTTATACTTAAAAAGTTCACTGCTGTGATGCCACATGAATTTTTAGGTCTTGAAGTTTAAAAAACCCAAAGACAAACTGTTATATCCACAGGTGGATATAACCTGAATGTAGCAACCCCAGCTGAACCTGGGGATACTTAATAAACTTCTGGAAGAAAACCAGCCTCATTTGTCAGCTGTGAATCCCCTGCTTTCTGCCTGTTGGGTGATCTCCAGGGGTCGCAGCCTAACATGCTAATGAAGCTCTTAGATCACCTGTCAGTGGAAAAGGTAATTCAGTTAAGTGAGATGTGACAACAGTGCTGCTTTTCCAGTGGTCACCTTGTTTTCAGCCTGTACTGCACACTGAGTGCCAGGATTGCATCTGTTAATTCTTACGGTACAAGCCTTTCTTAAAGAGAAAAAGAAAATCTCTATTAACTTAATCTAAAGAGTTTTGAGAAGCATTGGGCATTTAATAACTTGTATATTATTTCAAGACACTTAAACATATGTCCATTCCCTAGGAAACAATAGGAAATTAGAAACATTAGGAAATCAGTACTAAAGCTCAAACTACATACTTGAGCAACAACAACAACTTTAACCAGATAATGATGTAAGTATTCTGCAGATGGGTTTAAATGTGAAATGAGCTGAGTGACTGTTTGGACATCAATAGTGGTATTCCTTAGGAAGAAATTAGTAGATCAAAAATATGAATAGTCTATGTTCTTCAATTTTAAAATTGGTTGGACTTTTTCTTCTGCATGTTTTGGGGGTGTAAGTAGCTAAGACTTCTTAATATAAACCTGAGCATCTAAGTTCTGTGTTCTGGCCTGCCAGTGAGTTGAAAGTTTTGTTCTGGTGGTGGCCATTGGCACAAAATCAGGCAATTTGAAGTTCCAGCCCTTTTTTTTTAGCTTGCATGGAAATATGTATTCCAAGACAGAGTTTAAAGAAGAAAAAAAAAGTCACTCTTGGTTTCATTATGTGAGGAGAACTGTTTGACTCATCAGAGATGCATTTAAAGTATATGATGCAGGCATTTTCCTTATCCAGGTATCTATATATGTTCATACTTTCCTGCAGAAAACTTTGAAGAGTTATGAAAGACTTGAAGTGAGCAAAGCAACAGGGGTTTTATTGTTTGATTCAAGTGCAAGTATTCACATGGAGTTCAACTGTCTTAAATTTGCTTAAAAATATTGATTTAATAATTGATTGAACATCAGAAAAAAGATTTTTTTGTTTCTCTCTCCTACCTCTCACTGTCCTGTTTGTTTTTAGAATTCTTGCACTGTTTGTGGTTGGAGGGTGCTTCCTTTATATCCTCAAATTACATTTTGGCCTTGAGGAATGTGACAGAACAAAAATGCCATATGTGGACCTCGATCGTGTAAGGGTTGGTATCTTTTGGCTTTTTTTTTTCACTTGGCTTAAGAAAACAAAGTTCTTAATTGACGACAAGAGTTATAGGATTCTGCAATGAAGAACTAGAATGCTGAAATTTTCCATTAAGCAGAAGTATATTTTCCTTTATTTCGTGCCAGAGACATTCTGGGTTTTGTTCTTGTGAAGTGACAACAGAAGCACATAGAGAAACTGAGTTTTTAGGGGTAGAATTAGATAACTGTGACTTTAACATTTGAAATGGACATGTCATCATACCGTTGTGTCAGTGCAGATGACGCTGGTGGTCAGAAGATTGATGCAAATGAAAGGTAACATATTAAAAACACCCAAAACAACCCAAACCTAACATGTTAAACCAAAGGGCTTTTCTTTTTCACCTAAGCCAATTTCCCAGTCTGCTTAGCCTTGTAGTTGCTCAGATGTTTTTGGAATCACAGGACAAATGTCCAGAAGGGTGCAGCTATTATTTCATTTATTCATTTAAGGTAGCAGCTACTTACTACAGTTACAGTTTTGCATGTGGCTTTTAAACAGGTGTAACGCACTAAAGCCTTTGTTACTTGTCCTATTTGCACTTTATAACAGAACTTACCTGGCTTAGAGCTGTTACATTTCTGTATTTGAATGTGTCAGTGCTAAAAGGCAATCTACAGCAGAAACCCTGGCTTAGGTCATTCTCATCTTAGCATTACTGCACATGCATCCTCCCCCACCTCCCGTCATCTTCAGTGCATGTCTTTCCCCTTCTGACCCTCTTTGCCTCCCCTTTTTTCTCATTTGACTTATTTTTTCAGTAACGTATTCTTTATTCTGGAAGAATAAACACTTTAAACCAAGCAAACCTAAAGACTTCATGGACTGTGCTTATTGCTGTTTCCTTATTCATTTTGTTTGTGTTAGATGCAGGATGAGCAAAGAGCACCTCTCTTCTCTGGTTAGGTAGTAGACAATTACAAAGTGTTTGAAGCAATTGTCAAGTGGTTGGCATTAACTTTTACTGACAGGATGTGCAAATATCAGCCTTAAAATTAGGCTCTTCTGAAGACACAGTAACTGTTGCCAACAAAGTACAGCATGAAATTGTTTGGTCATGCTTTGCCCAGTGTGGTGTTTTTATGCAGAAACCTTCATAATGGTGGCAAAGGGAGTTCTGTAGGTCAATCTTGGTTTAAAAAACGGCAGAACTTCCCTCCTTGTTCCCTTAGATACACCCTATTGTTTCATAACAGCAGAGGAGAACTAAATTAGCAGTAGATTTGAATCTTGTGTCTCTGACCCCTGAGTTTGCTCATGAGGTTTTTTTTAATTACAGTGGAGGCAAAACCGGCAGAATTTATTGGGAAAGATATGATGCAAGCAGGATTTTATATTAACTGATAAAATACCTTTCTTGTTTTTCTTTTTACATTAGATGCCAGCTTGCCACTACAAATTTCTAAAAATGTACATTAACAGTGTTTTGTATTTTTTATGAGATGGATCAATGTGTAGTTTTGTCTGTCACTTTGATCTTTTTATGGAGCTGTAGTCTCTTATTTTGGTGACTAGTCTTTGAGAAGACCCCAAACACCCCCATCTGTCATTCCTTTTAAAGCCATGTTTTAGTCTTTAGTACTTCAGCTTTATTTATGGAAGAAGTGTTGCTTCATTCTGCTAAGTGAGTCTAGCTGCTGTTGCACAGAGCTTTTACCCTGTGGATGTGTCTCTGGTAGAATCCTACCACAGGTGGAACTCAGGTCATGCAGTTGAGCAGTGGAGTAGAATTCCACTTGCTGCTAAATTTGATGGGTAGAAGTATTTCTAGATTTTATTTGGTGTTGCAAACAATAGTACAAATGGCTCTTTTTCACTTAGCACTTCTTTTAGCCTAATATATTCTTCAGAAAACCTCATATCTCGTTTTAAGGGATTGAGTGGAGAGGAATTCCTCTGCAGGTTTTCGCTTTGTGCTGGTTTGTATCCGCGTTTGAGGAAATGCTTTAAAATGTCTTGTACTTCCACATTGAAGCTTTCTTTATAACCCCTGTGTTTGCTAAGCTGCTGGTGGTCAGCTGGTGGGCCACATTCCTAGGGCTTTGTTCATTCCTGCAGCCTGCTTTCCTGGCTGAAATCCCGTGTGTTTTGTTTCAGAGGGCACAGCAATTTGCCAGTGCCGCATTGCAGGAGCAGTGCCGACCTTCTTATGCGAAGAAAGAAATGGGGAAGTTGTTTGCAGAGAAATACAACATGGACATATCTCCCTTTGTTAGGAAAAATATAAATGAAGATGAAGCTTTATTTAAATATGAACCTCCATTTGGATTTCACAAGTTCTTTGATAAACTTAAAGATCTCCTGGAACTCTTACCTGAGCATGATTTACCAGAAGATTTGAAGTCAAAGCAGTGTAAGCGTTGTGTTGTTGTTGGCAGTGGTGGAATTCTTCATGGATCAGAGCTGGGTCACATATTGAATCAGTTTGATATTGTTATAAGGTAGGTGTTTCCCATTTAAGGAGTCTGACTATTTCATCATTACTTTGTGAGCCAACATTGTTTTTTAAGGGGAAAATATCTCCAACATTAACTCAACTTATAAGACTGTTTCCAAAAGTGCTTTTGAGAAATTTATTTGTGACTTGATGGAATTTGGTCTTAGGAGCAAAATAAATCGTTGTGTTTACAAGAAAGGAATTCAATGTAATTATTTGTGGACTTCAGGTACAAAAATCATGTGAGCAGAAACTAGATAGAGACTAGTGACATCATAGACAAGTAGACAGTATTGGGTTTATTGTTTCACATTTTAAAGTTTTCAAATCTTAAACTTCAGTACTTAAAGGCTCACTTCTGTTTTTTTCCCCATGGCTACTTTGGATGCTTATCTGAAATATTTTTTTTTATAACAGCTACTTCAAACACAATAAAAATTAATTGGTGTTTCAGTACACAATTTGCTTACACACTTTATAGCACACTTATCTTCCCTTATCTTTATGAGATCAGTGATTGCTTTCTCTGATTGGCCATGATTTCTGACATCTGAATTACACCCTCTGTATTTGTGCCTTCTGAACATTACAGTTTGAATGCTCCTTCTTGTTTTGAATCATGTAAAGTTACAAATTAATGTAATAGAAGCATTTTCCCAACTTATTTTTTAAACTAAGGCATGCTCCTCTTATAAAGGGAATATTTCATTGAGTCAATAGCTCTTATTCAAAGGTAAACAAACCTGTTAGCATGTGGAGGAGGCAGAGAACTTTCATTAGCTGTCCTCTGAAATTAGGGCTGGCAGGATGAAGGTGATTTTTCTGTCAGTGTAGAAAAGTTTGCAGGACTTGAACTGTTCTGCAGAATTCATGGCATTAAGATGATGCCATTCTTGTCAGCAGTGTGCCAGCATCTGAAGTTTTTGGTGAGCTGGGGTGATATAAACCTACAGGGTGCATTACATTGCATTGGAGGGATAATTTGAATTATTTGTTTGTGTGGAATATTCCTGTGTGTGTGTATATGTAATATATATATGATAAGGATAACATGGGCAACTTTCTGTGTGTTTTCTTCCCCTTCCACTTCTATGCCTCTCTGAGTTGACACAAGGCAATAGATACGAATTTCTGCAACGCTGTCTTAAGTCACTTTACTCTTCAAGCTTTTCTTTCTGAAGTTCTGCACTTTTACCATTTAATCTTGAAATAGAATTGGCTTCCTCCCAAAGATAAGAGCTGGAAGAGTGCATGAGGCAAGGAACATGGGGGTTGGGAGAAAACATCGTAGTTTGTTCTCTTAAAAACCTGTAGGCCAAATAACGAGTTTTTGCTTAGTAGCTGATATTTTAATGAGATTGTAACCTGTTTATTTAACCCCTCTCCGTTGTGGGCTTCTTTTCCCCTAGGTTAAACGATGCACCAGTTCAAGGCTACACGGATCATGTTGGTAACAAAACAACAATACGGATGACTTACCCTGAAGGAGCTCCCCTTTCTGAACACGAGTATCCTCCTGCAAGCTTGTTTGTGGCTGTTTTGTTTAAAAGTGTTGATTTCAACTGGCTTCAAGCCATGGTAAAAAATGAAACCTTGGTATGTAACATGGCAGTCTAACGTATTTTTGTTTGTTTTGTTTTCTAATGCTTAAAGAAGCTGATTGATCTGTTACCTCCTGTTTTATCGTGCTGAGAATCTTTTATATAACCTTGTGGGGTTTTTTTAGCTCTGTCTCCTAGTTACAGTTGGACCAGCATTTGTGTTGAAGCCCCATGCTGACAGTAACACTTCTTTTTTGTGGAGATATTGGTGGTTTGCACCAGGCTGTGTGACATACTGAGTGTTTACTAAAGTTGAATTCATTTCACATTAAGTGCAGAGCTCAAAATAGAAATGTGATTTCTGAATGCCAGTCTGTTTTTTTAGCAGCTAAAGACTGTACTGCTACAATGGGCACACATGCAGTCAACATGTTACTGAACATTTTTCTGGGGTTCCTAAATCATGGGGTTGCTTATTTTTCACTAAAGATTTAAAGAAGTGCTGATATTCCTAAGGAACTGGGGGAAGGGTTTCATGTTTCCACATTAATTTGAATTGGTGGCTTCCACATCTTTCAATCTGCAGGCAGATAATTTCAGCAAATAAAAGTTACTGAGAGAGATGTAGAAGAAGGCCTGGCAAGTTTTTTAACAGTTTGATCTATGCTAGTTTAGGTACTCCAAATTCCCTTCTTAATTCTGTGTTTTTTACAATATGAGAAAGTCTGTTTAATCTTGACCATGACTCTCTACTACTACACTGAGGAGCCAGGAAGATGCTTAAGGGACTGGAGCATCTCTACCATGAGGAAAGACTGATAGAGCTGGGAGTGTTTAGCCTAGAGAAGAGAAGGCTTGTGGGGCATCTTATTAATGTGCATAAATATGTGAGGGGAGGGTGCAAAGAGGATGGATCCAGGCTCTTTTTGGTGGTACCCAGTGATAGGACAAGAGGGAGGTTGTCAAGTTGAATATCCTTTTTCATAATAATCTAGACATGGTCCTGAGCATCTGGCTTGAGATGTCTGCTTGAGCCAGGGGAGTTGGACCATGGGATCTCCAGAGGTTCCTTCCATCCTCAGGAGCTCTGTGATTCTGTGAACTGCAAACCTACTTCTCTCAAATACTCAGCTGTCAGTTGGCTCAGGTCTCTGTGCAGGCACTGCTACTGAAGTAAACTGATCCAGAGCATGGCTGAGAAAATGGGAGCACTGCAACTTGTGTTTGATCAGTTCAAGCTGCTGTTCCTTGAAGCCTGTTTGAAAATATAGGTCTGTTGCTGCTGTATCAGTTTTATCATTTGCTTAATGTTGCCCATTTCATGGGAAAACTTGTAGAATCAGTGTAATACAGTGTATTTTCTTCCATTAGCAGGTGTCTAACTAAATGCGGTGGCATGAGATCAGAATCTGGGTTTCTGAGTCCTGTGTAAATCTTCTTCTGGAGGGTTATATTTATCACTAGGTGTCATACAACAGCTCTTCACTTCAGAGCTTGAGCACAATTGTTTTAAATCCAGTGCTTGCTTCAGAATGCCTGGTTAATGTTTGGGGGAAACTGTGGTTCCCTTCCCCATTTCTTCAAATACTGTTGCCTGCTCAGCCGTGCTGGGGTAGCCTGAAGAACACATGGGTTCTGGTGAATATGTTGACTGATGAACACAAGGTGCAGTCAAATATTCAGAATGAACAACTGTTCCCTCTGCTGTCCTCTCTGCAATTCCAGATACTTGATACTATTGAAGGTGTTTCTTCTTTTGGATGAGTCATTTGATCTAAACTGATATATCTGAACCACTTTAGCTAGAAACTATTTGCTGAATTTTTCAGGGTCACTGGTGAATTCTGTAACTTGTGTACTCTGTCTTTCTCAGAGTTTCCCTTTGAAGTATATGTTTTATTTCTCTTAGCCTCTGTGGGTGAGACTCTTCTTTTGGAAGGCGGTTGCTGAGAAAATTCCTTTCACATCAAAGCAGTTTCGGATTCTGAATCCAGTCATTATCAAAGAGACAGCTTTGGACATTTTACAGTTCCCTGAGCCTCGATCAAAATTCTGGGGCTGGGATAAGGTAAGAAGCTTCCTTTCACCAGAAGGAGACAGTAAAGTACAAGGTAAACAAAATAAGAAACTGAAAAAAGTTTTGGTCTTTTTACTTTCTCTGTGCAGTTTTAGAGCTTGTCTCAGGTAATAGGGAAATTATTGTGCTCTCAAAAGACTCTTGTATTTTCTTGTGCAAAATTAAAGTAAGATTTCAGCTCACCTTTTCAGATGAGGTATTTTGCCTGTGTATGCTGACATGAAACGGCATTCAGATGCAGCAAGACATAAACTCATTCCAGTGTTTAAAAGCATGTATTTGATGTGTGCTAAGCCTGTTAAGCCAAACCAGTCATCAGCTGTAGACAGATGTGTCTCCAACTGCAGGGAAAGGAGAGACAGTCTGGAAACCAGGCCAGTTGTAAAGCAGCCTTCCAGCTATTGGAATTGCTGTGTCTGCCAGAGTGTGCTCAGTAGCAGCTGATGGGCATTTCCTCCCTCCATGTCCTTTGCAGTGGTACACAGTGATGGGTTGCCTGGTTAATTATACACTGCACTTTTGTTACTTTAATTGTGTGTTTGAGAAATTGGATGGCACTAGTTCTCTTGAACTACAAAAAAGCACTGACTAACCCCCATCTTTTTAAGTTCTGTGTGAAAGCGCTTAAGATTATTGCAAAAATATTTGAAGGATCTTCTCACAGTTATTTATCAAAATAATATACCAAGCTAAGTATCTTAATTGTACAGTAGTATATTTGCCTCCTTCACAGGTTGTTCAGTGAAAAATCATATTCTGAATACTGTTAGAGAACCTGATGTTGCTCAAGACTGAAATAAGTGTACATCAATGTCAAGTTTAACTCTGTCAGAAGTTGTTTGACTGTTTGAAGTGAAGGTTCACTTGCAGTTTAACTACTCAGTGATAGGGCATCTTGTCTTCAGAGGAAAAAATAATTAGTGTTGACAGCCAAAAGCCAAATACTTAAGTTGTTTTGGTATTTTGCCCTGGAGTTTTTAGTTTTGTTTGATCATTGAATTGATTTTTAGTCCTAGTTTTAATTGATTTCAGTTTTAAATTAGGAGAAGGAATAGACAAAATCATTAAACTGTGTAAAGTCTTTATAAACCTTGTAAAGGATAATATGTTTGAACTGAGCAAATTTTACTTTTCACCCTTTTTAGAATGTACCTACAATTGGGGTCACGGCAGTTGTTCTGGCCACACATTTATGTGATGAAGTGAGCTTAGCAGGATTTGGATATGACCTGAATCAGCCCAGCACACCTTTGCACTATTACAACAACCTCTGCATGGCTGCCATGAAAGAACAAACTATGCACAATGTGACAAGTGAGACAAAATTCCTGCAAAAACTGATCAAAGCAAAAGTTGTCAAAGACCTCACTGGAGGGATACACTGTGAATTCTGCAGCAAAGACAGCTAGTGACCCATGTGGAGCATGGATAGGATTTGTTACATTTCCAGAGGTTCAGCTGGATCAACTCTTTCCCTACCTTTGGTTCTTTAAAGTGTACATGAATTGGTTGTGGAATCCCTGCTGCCTTTTATAATGTCAAGTTGTTGGACTTTTAAATTAATTTTCCTGTCAGATTTTACTTTGCACATTTCTGTGAATAACTATGTAAATATGACTTGGAGTTGAAAGACATCCATTTAAAGTTTTTAATGTTTTAAGTTGTCTGAATAAAAGCAGATTTTTTTGTTTTCAGATGTATATGGAACGCACATGGCTGGCCTGAATTGTCTAACAGTATACAAGAGTTATTTTCCACTGATCTGCTGTCTTTGTTGATCCAGTTCTCGGTGTCTTGACTACTTTTCATGCATGCCATGAAAAGAAAGGCATAGGCTTCTTAAGTCTTTCATGTCTTGAACTTGAACATTGCATTTACCCCTTAAATATTTATATTCTTTTGCCAATACATTTTTTTGGGGGTGAAGGGCAAATGTAGGAGTGGAGTGAAGGAAAAGGAATTGTTGTGGCAACAACTGAGTAGTAAGTACTTTGATGTTCATGATTGATATTAAAACCGTTGATGTATTAACGTTTTGGGTTAGAATCCTACTTTGTGAAGCACATTTGGGCCCAGGGCACTCTAGAAGAGGATTTAGCCAGGAGGAGGCTTTAACCCAAACCAGATCATCCTTTCTATTCCTGAAGACCCATCTAAATGTTTCTAACTAAATGATTTGCAGCAGAGTTCAGCTACCCCAATTAAAGAAGTGGCATTAATGCAAAATCTGCCCATTTTTAATTTTTTTTTTTGAGTGACTTGAGAATTGCTGGTTCAATGAAACACTAGTTTGCATGAATCATTTAGCAATACTAGAATCTATGACTAGGTTACAATTTCCATTGGTTAACTTTATGATCCTTAAGTAATTAATTACAGATATCATCACCTTAATAGTTTGCAATGCTGATAACTCTTGTGAAGTCCAGTATTGACTATTTGATTGGAAGGAGTTGTTGGTTTTCCCTCAAGTCAGTAATTGGGTGAGTGTATGAGTTAAGAAAATCACTTTAAGAAAGTAGTATAATCTAGTAGCAAGCTAGATAACTGCTAAAACCAGCAAATTTAAAGAAACAAAAAGAGAAAAGAAAGCTATAGGTGTGTATGTTTTTGGGGGTGGAAATCAGGGCACTGCAAAGTCACTGGGCTGTGCAGATCTGTAAGCAAGCTTTAATGTTAATTTTTATTTTGTTATTAATAGAGTATCAGGTGTGACTGTTTGCACTGAGGAGTGGTGTTACTCAATCTACAGTGTGTGAGAAAGGCTTCCTTTGGGACTGAAAGCTTGTCAGCAAATCGATCAAAGCTTGGCTTAGAAACATTGTTCATAGTCGTGGACTTTTCACATGGTGAATGTTCCCACTTTTCTTTGTTATGGACAAAGATATGAATGAAGTTGTAGTTCCAAATTTTAAAAATACTCATGTGGAAATGAAATATTAGGGTGGTTGTGTTTTAGGGTTTTATTCCATGAAGAGAAGATCTAATGAATGATAATGTCAGAATGCAGCAGACTGATGCTCACTGTTACACTGAGAGGCAGTAGGAGGACACCAGACCATAAAGCATAACTGAAGAAAGGAAAGATGAGGTCCACAACTAAGTCCCACATACCTACATGTCCTTGAAAGTCAGTTGTGTGCAGTGAACAAATTTGAAAATCAGAAATTTTTGTCTCTGGCACTGTTTGTGTTCATAGCAATAATATTAATCTATCCTCCTCCTCCATGAAAAGCATTTGTTATGCCAGCAATAAATTTCTAGTCTGGGTTTTTGGGGTTTTCTTTTGTAAGTATATTATATTACTTAATTTAAAAATATTTAATATGTGAAGAGTTTTGTACAAATAGTCTTTCAGTTAATATATTAAAATGTGGTAAATATTTTCCCCTGGTATTTAAACTGGAAGCAGAATACTTCAATTTCATTTAGTGTTAATGAAATTTTGGAAGATTTCAGAACGTGTGTGTTGGGAGGATGTCCTGAATACACCAGAAGTCTGTTACTGAGCACCTGGTCCCTCACTGGTTTGTTTTATTCAGCAACTTAAAATTAATCAGTTGATTAATATAAATGCCAATAGCTTTTTGGAGATGCTGTATTTACTGTCAGATTTGCAAATTGTGTGGATGTAGGATTAGATTTCCTACCTGTTTTATGGCCTGTGATAAAACCTTGTTCTCCATGGTAGTCTGTGCAGACTCAACACTCCGTGAAATGGCAGCAAAAAGCAATAAAGTGATGAAACCACTTTCTATTCATGTATTTGTCTCTCAGTTCCGTTTGTTCTCCCTCCTTTGTTAAGGATTTTTCATGTCTTGCTGATCCAGTTGAAAGCCTTGATGCAATCCCAGGTACCCAAAACCAGGGGAGGTGGTGGCTGGTAACTTTTTCTCTGTTCATTTGTGCATTTTTAATACCTGTCAGTGTAATGATCTGTCTGGTGCTTGGAAGGGAGAATCCCTATCAACACTGACCATATTGTGGGCTTCCAGGATTTTGAAGTTCATGTGGATGAGAGTATTTTGGACTGGGTTATAGCACTGGTCTTAAAAGGGGTGCCTCCTTTAGTGGTGTGTAAACAGACTGAAGTTTTTTGTCTGTGCCTCAGCCTTGCTGGAAGTGAGATAAGAGCAAAACTGTGTCCTGCTGCTGTTTCACAGATCTATGCTTTGCAAAGAATCGCATCATCCTTTGTAAATAGATCTTAATGGTGTTTGGTTAAAAAGTCACCGAATAGTTGGAGTAGCTGGTGATAAAGGCATTGTGTTCAGCACTGAATTCTTCTTTGTAACTCTCTTTGTAGGAGCTGTCCCAGCCAGGGATGTGCCTTATCTATTCTGGTGTTGAGTTTTTTCATGGTTCCTGTGCAGGAAGTTGTGCAAGGAGACATAAAGAACTGCTTGACTGTGGAGTGGGGAAGTGCCAAGAACAGTGGCTGTGGCTGCAGTCTGTGACTGGTTGGCATCGAGACTGGGTACTGAGCTCTTAGGGACTGTTGAGATGCTGATAAGGAACAGAAGAGAGTTCAGGCCCTCCAGTGCATGGATGTGTGCTGATAGCTCTAGTTCTCATGCTGCAGTTGGAGCTCCAGCAGGAAAATTGGAGGGCACCAGGGGAGGCAGCTGTGTAGCAGAAGTGTGATCCTTTTGCCTGTGCCAAGGGAGGATGAAGGAAGAGCACCTAGGTTAAGATCAGATCAGATATGATGCTGTGCCTTCCTTCCTCCAGCCTCCCAGCAGCAAGGTTTTATATGATGCTTGATTTTACCGGCTTAGGAGAATGTTCTTTACCCAGAGGGTGGTTTGGCACTGGAGGAGGCTCCCTAGGGCAGTGGTCACAGCACCAGCCTGACAGAGCGTAGGAAGCATTTGGTCAATGCTCTCGGGCACAGGATGTGACTCTTGGGAATGGTGCTGTGCAGGGCCAGGAGTTGGACTGAATGATCCTGGTGGATCCCTTCCAACTCAGGGAAGGGAATCATATTCCATGATTCTGTGAATGTAGGTACATCCTGGTCAAAAGTGTTTTGAGCCATTTGGCATCAGCTTTGTCCCACATCTCCTGAGGTGCTGGAAGATAAACAGCCCACTCCTAGAGACCCTAAGGGGCTAATGCCCCTAATGCTTTGTGTCTTTAATTATCCTTTTGAGCTACACAAACAATGCTTTTCTTGCCAAAAACAGTCTCTGGCTTTCTCTGCCTCCATGGTCATTGTATTTTCCCTAAAACAGCCCTGTGAGCAGGGACTGAAGCACCCACCCATGTGCCCACAGGTGATGTGAATTACAAATGGGTGTCGAATGTTGCATTTCAGCATGTCCCCAGCCAAAGGGGTGTACTGCAAAACTTCCTGCATTTTATAGATGTATAATCCTCCCCAGCATTCCCTGGGAAAGAGCTGCAGTGGCTCATAGCTCTGTTCTGGTGATGGATCTGTACACTGCTGTGAGGGAATCTTTCTGCTCCAGCTCTACCTGTATTCCTTCCTTCTCTCTGTGTACAGCTTATTGCACCTTTGTGCTTTAAGGCAAAAAACCTCTTAATTTGAAAGAGTATAATAAAATGCTTTGCTTGAAGGATAACAAGGTATCTTTTGGTGGGGACCTGGTTTGAGTTTCTCACAAACTGGAGTCCAAACTATCACATGTGGCTGACTTTGTCAAGGACAGGGCAGCGTCAGCGGCTGCTCTGATGGTCAAGATAGGAGGCAGGAGTTAAATCAACTGTGCTATGACAGCTCCTGTGGTTTATATGGAACTGGCAGCACTGGGTGTTCAAGTGGGGGAGTGCTTGTTCCAGCAAATTTACCCTTTTCTCCTTGTCCAAGTACTTGTGCATTACTTCTTTGTGGTTTAATAAAAAAACCCAAACACACCTGTGACTGAACCTTGACTGAAATTCTGATGCCTGTCAACACTTGTGTTTTCTGTCCTGTGAACTGGTGTTAGAGCTGCTCATGCTTAGAGAATTGAGCTTGGCTGAACATAAGTAGTTTTCCTCCCTTTGGGGTCATCTGCCTGGTCATTTGTTTTCACAGCCTCCCTCTCCTATGCTCGGGCCAAAACCAACTTCTTCCCAAGTTCCTGTGTATGCCATTGAGGAGAACAAAGCCTTCTTGTTCAGTGCAGCCATTCCTGCTCCCTCCTCATGGGCAGTGAGGAGCCCTGGCCTTTGCAAGGAGGCATTTCCAGTTGCACGGGATGGCTTTGGCAGTGGTCAGGCACTGGAGCTGCTCATTGGAAGGGGCTGCCAAGGCTCAGATAGAATGTGATGGGCAAGTTGCAGAAAAACCCATTTCCAGGCTGGAGTCATCTCTTTGACAAAGGAAAATTGGAAATCCAAGCAGCTGTAGCAGTACTGAGCATCACATGCTTCCTTCCCAGTGATCTTTGTGTTCCTGCTGTGTAGCTAAAATAATTATTCTGTAGCTCAAGGAACTCTTGAGCCCCAGCTTGGGCCTTCAGCATATAAGCCAGTCTGAAGGGAAGTGGAAACACTGCTATTTGCAAATTTCCCCCTTTTTTCCATCTGATCTGAGCTTATAAAACCCCAAACAAGCCCATTTTGCAGCTGATGGAATTACTTTCCCACCACCTTAGGCTGAGTTAAGGGTGATGAGATGTGAGGACCTGGTGAAGCAGATAGAGAAGCTGCAAAGATGTTTTGACTCTTGTAATTGCTGGATTGCTACTCATTGTTTTTTCCTTTGCACGCCTTTTTTTTTTCTGCTTCCTTTGTTTTTGGCCATCAGTACATTTTGGGGTTTTAATGCTATTTTATTCTTTTCTCTGCCACTATGTGTGAGTCTCTCTGGCTTCGTCTTGAGGCTGACCAGCTGGAGAATTCCAGTGGAAATAGTTTGTGTTCAAGTGGTGTGAAGGCACTGGCTGCTGGTTTAAGTGGCTGCAGCAGAGAAACATGAGAAAAGGACTTGGGGAAGCAAGGGATATGATGGGGAGGAGGTTTGGGATAAGCAGGAATATACACACATCTCATTTGACCATCCGAGTGCAGCCTTAGGACTGTTTGCAGCAGGACTGGAGCTGCCATGATCAGCCCTCTGTGTGCCTGGGCCTCTCATGCTGCTGTAACATAAATGATCACAAAATATCGCGAGAAAAATTTCTGGCCAATTTTTCCTTTCTGCTGAGGAGAGTGGAAGCTCATGAAAAGCAGCTGGTGTGGCTTCTCAGGGGTTGGTGTTACTGTACCTTTAGGGAAAGATCAGGACATGTCCTGGGCAGTTTTATGACCCCTCTGTGCTGCTCTGTTCAGGAAAGAAGTGTACAGGTTACAAAAGCTGTTCATATTTAACAGTGGTTTTTTAATGCAAAATCTTCACAAAGAAAGAAGGTTTGGTTTGTTTTATTAGTCAAGTAACAAGATTACCATGAGCATTTTCAGTTTTAGGGCTGGGTAGAGAGGTCTGGGGTTATTTTTAAGCAAGTTCTTTCCTATTTATAGAAGCAGCTAATTGGGTCAGATCATGGCTTAGCTTAAAACCCCAGGGAGTTTTCCTCTGCATGGTCATGAGAGTCTAAACCCTTTCACCACTTCTGCTGCCTGGTTTTATCAGGCTTGATTTCTAAGCCTTCTCTCTGACCCATCTAGTACCTAACCTGTGCTCCCAGCTCTTGTTTGGAAGCCTGATTTAGACTGATTTGTGCTAGGTAAGGGACACAGGTGCAGTTGGACACCAAGGTCCCCCAGGAGCCCTCAGGTACCCCCACCTTGGTCCAGCTATCAGACCATCAATGGAGACTTTGTCTCCAAAGAAGGGGAATTTAGAAATATTACTAGATACAAGTTTTGCTATGTTCACACCTACACAGGTGAAAGGAACTGAATGTGAGTTTGTAGCTCTGCAGCTTGGGGGACACTTGGGGAATGGCTTGGGCTGGAATCTCCTGCTGCAACCCGCAGCCACTGCTTCTAACAGCTCAGGCTTCATTGGAAACTTCGGTGATTTTAAATACCTGGGCGCCGAAGGAGCTGTCCCCGTGCCTGACAGCCGACCTGGGGCTTCGCAGATCAGAGATGCTAAATTTTACGCCGTGGTATAAAAGCAGATGAGGTGAAACGTCCCTGAAAGTAGCGCCAAGGAGGGCAATGCCTCTTGGGCTCCTCTTCCAGCCGAAGCCCTGGAGGCTTTTCCCGTGTGCGGAGGGACCGGGAGCGAGGAGCGGGCGCGCAGCCCCATCTAGCGCCGGGATGCGCGCAGGCTCTGCCCCAGCCTCCCCGGCTGCCGCCGCACCGACTCGAGGGGTCAGAACAGGAAAAATCCTGGACTACAAACGCCACACACGTAGGCTAGTGCTGGAATGTTAAGCCTGAAGGGAAGGGCATGGGACCGAGCCGCTTTCCTTGCTTAGCACACAAGTGGAGCTCAAGATTAAGGGCTTTTATGCCGTGGTTTGTACAGTTCTGTGGAAGGGAGCAGTCTCCAGCTCTAGAGGGAGCATTGCTACACGCGCTGTTGGTTGCCCCATTTCCCAGGGAGCTGGGCTGATGCACGGAGGTCTGTCCAGCCTGACTCAATCCTCTGTGCCACCAGAGAAACTTGGAGGGCAACAGAAATCCTGAGATATCCAAAAACATGGCTGGCAAGGATACTTGAGCAAGCAGAGACCTGGTAGTCCAGAGACGATCATGCAAAGGGTCAATAGCAGAGAGACTGATTACCTTCTTCCCTCTGCATCATTCTGAGGAAAGGACAAGAAGCAGCGACACAAATAGCATCCTGGGAGGTTTAGGTACAATAAGGAGGTTCTTCTAACATGAGATTAGAGAAGCATTAGTGTGAATTGTGCTGGGAGGCCTTCCAGCACTGGAAAGTTTGAATACTCTATTGGATAAGCTCCAGCCAGGACTGTTTCAGCTGCAGCTGATCCCACTGTGGGCTGGGGATGGATTTAGCTGCCCTGGGGGAGGAAGGGACTGTTCTTTCCATCCTCTCTCTTTCTGCCCTTTTGATTTGGTGCATGATATTAGACACTGGTGCTGGGGTTGTGGTTACTCACCCTTGCTCCTGAGGCATTTTTGACTCTCTCCTTATAGGACATGCTGTGAAAAAGTCACAGAACTGGGGACAGGCTCTTCCCTGTAGCTAAAGCGGAAGGTGGGGCAGAGGGGAGGGAATGCAAGTCCTTGATTCAGAAGGAGCTGTGAGCTGAACTCCACCATGGCTGAAATTAGAGCATCTCCTGGACTGATATAAAGTGTACAATCCTGGAAAAAGCACCTTATCAGCTTGCAGAGGTTGTTATTTAGTTGGAGATGTGACTTCAGGTGTGTTTGAGCACTGGAGCTTGAACTTGCCTCTCTTATTGAGTGTTGGTTGGGAATGTCAGCTTAGGAGAGGAGGTCTGGGGACAAAAGTGATTCCCCATTGTGCAAAAATAAAGAGAATGCTCAAAAATTGCAGAAAACCTCTTTTCTGCACTTCCATTTAGTTTCTCTTTCTTCCTGTGAAAATAACGTGTGAAATCTGGAGAAGCCAGTTGGAGCCAAAGGATGTAATCGACCCTGACACTGTGAAACACTTCCCTCTGAAATCCTGCCTGCAGCCTGTCCAGGGAGGATTTGCTCAGTGGCTCATTGCACTCTCAGCTGGCATTTTGCTTCAGCTGCTCCTCGCACCTGCAGCAGTGGTGGCAGTGGGAGGAGCTGCCATGTGAAACCCACAGCACAGGTGGGGCAGGACAGCACGGGGGAGATGTGTTTCAGTCTGGGTACAACATATGCCCCATGAAGCCACCCAAGTGAGGGGAGGGATGGGTTCTTTGCAGGCACAAACTTGCACAGCTGGGAGCTGCACTGATTGATGCCCCAGCAGGGTGTGAGCTCGCCCATCAATACCCACTGCAGCTGCTTCTGCCATGCCTGATGTCCCTCGGGAATCTCTTCCCTGTGTTTGAAGAGCCTCTGCTTTGTCTCTACTCCAAGTGTTCTAATCACTGTATCAGTGAAGAGAGAAAGAGAAGTAAAACACAACTGGTTAAGACACTGGCTGAGAAAACTCAAGCATTTTTCCCAAGCTCTGCTTATCTCTGACCCCCAGCCCAATCCTTGACTCTAAAGGGATTGAATGCATACCATTCCTGCTCTTGTTTTGGGATATACTTGCAAGCGTGACTTGTTCTTGGCCCTTTAGCTAGTCTTGTGAGCCTGTTCTGACTCTTATTAGGGGATGTTGCCCATCCTGATCCAGCCCATGTGACAGGGAGATCTCCTCCCCCGTTCTGGACTGGTTTGTAGGCTGCTAGTGATGGCTGCAGGGTTAAGGCAGTGCAATGACATCTTTCGGGCCCCTGCTTCAGCTGACATTGCTTGGAGACCTCATCCTTTTTAACCATAAGCTGAATCCTGAGCATATGTGGGCCAGACAGGGAGAACATGACTGCTCTCTGTCCAAACAGCATTTCCCAGATCAGAGCTTTGCTGTGATTTCCCTCTGCAGTCCACAAAAGACAGAGTTGCCATAAAATGATCACACCTGGTAGTACAACTTCCTGATATATCTGTGAAGAGATCCTGATGTTCAACCCAGCAACTGGCAATCATCAACATGCAGGGTTCCAAATGAAATACATTCCTGTGCAGCTTTCAGTCCTTTGACAGAGATATTTCCCAGTGTAAAGCTGCCACGAAAAGTGTAAGCCAAAAACATATCATTTCTCAACCAGTGGTGCTAGGAACACGGCTGCAAAATCCAGGAACAAAGCAGATGCACCTGGAGTGATTTGATTCTGGTTCTGACTTTTTTTCCCCATCTGCACTAGCTGTTAGGCAAGAACTGAGTGATGCTCAATTCATCATCTCGTAAAAGGGCAGTGTGGAAGAAAGGAAAAGGAACATCACAGGGAGATGTAACATGCATATGTTACCCCAGCAGCTGAAACTGCAAGCCTGCAGTCACCCTTGTGTTACCAGCTCCCTGGAAAGAGGGAGGACATGCGAGTGTGTTCTTATACAGAAACAGGAGGCAACTGAGCGTTGAGGCCCTTAATCCAGCTGATGTGTACAGACAGTGCTCCAGGAGGACCTAGCACTGCATTCCTATTGGAGAACCATGGAATGGAGAACACTAGTGGGGAAGTTTTAAAGTGGTGGATTTTTAGCAGGTCCAATTTTGGTTGTTTCTGGTTTGGTTAGTTTTGTTTGTTTGTTGGGGGGGGATTGTTGTTTTGTTTGATTTGTTTTGGTTTTTTGATATCTGTGAGCCCAGGTTGAGTTGGAATCCTTGGGCTGGGTCCCAATTCTAATATGAGAGCAGTTTGCTTTTTGCTGATGTGTGTGCAGGCAGGGCAGGTCAGAGGGCATGTGGCTGCCACTCAGCATGTTGCCTTTGCTGTAGCCTGCACCTGGCTTTCACTTTGTCCTTAAAAAGTCAATTGGTAAGTTGAATGACAGGTCTTTCTTTCTTTCTTTCTTTCTTTCTTTCTTTCTTTCTTTCTTTCTTTCTTTCTTTCTTTCTTTCTTTCTTTCTTTCTTTCTTTCTTTCTTTCTTTTCTTTTCTTTTCTTTTCTTTTCTTTTCTTTTATTTCTTTCTCTCATTAGATTTATGGAAGAAATAAAGATTGTATACTGTGACCTCTGCCCGCTGGTCCCCCAACGAGCTCATGGCCGATTTTAAATAAACTTTACATATAGGAAGAGTTGTTAAAGGTTGTTAAATTTATTTAAGTTCATAAACAATGTAAAAATCTCTGCCTGGGTAAGGAAGAAATAAAGGTAAGTCATTTCCCATCCAGTTTCAGTCAGCCAGCTCTGGCTGTGATACTTGGTGGGAATCCAGGCTTGCTTAATCCTGCTGTTCACAGACCTTCTAACTCTGCCTTTTGCAGGTGCAGTTTTAGGGTTACAGAAGCATGATTCATGGGGTTTTTCAAATTGCTAGAAAAGAGGATGCTTGAAATTTCAACAGGGAGTCTTTGCAGGCAGGAGTTTCATCCTCACCAGACGGAACCCATGGATTTGATGGCTTCCTTCATAGCAATGAGCAGGGAATCATTCTAGGGTCAGGAAACACCACCCAGCCTCATCTCTGGGTTGAGCTGGGAGTGGAAAGATGAGCAGAAGTGGGTGGATGCTCATAGTGCTTTTGCTGCTGTGATTATCTAGCTTGTGCTGCTTCTCCTCCAAAGTCCTTCCTGAAGGGAAATCCTGTGGACAGTCGCACTTTCCTTGGACTACCTTGCTTGCCATTGGCTCTGTTTTTCTTCCAACAGAAGAAGCTTGGTGGACATAAATCAAAAGGGACAAGTGGAGTGTATGAAACAGGCTATTTCCATATGTGTATGGGGGGAGTATCAGAAAGTCCTTTGCAGCAGCCGGGGGATTCCAGGTTTGGCTACAGGAGTGTAGTCCATAAAATTGCTGGGATAGCTCTGGTTCTTTTTTCCCCAAGAGAGAGGAAACCTTTTTCTCTGTCTCATTTGCTGCCTCTACTGATGCCAGATTCCCCCATGTGAATGCATTTCTTTTCCTTCACACCCTCAGACAGACTTTCCATTGATCGCTGCCCAAATTTGTGGCCTTTAGATCCTGGAGCTCAGCTTTGAAATTGCTTCCTTCCAGATGAAAAGGAGGGGTGAGGAGCTATAAGGCAGTGGGTTTCACTTTTTTATCAATTACAGTGATTCCCAGGCTATGTGGTTAGAGAAGTGCAGAGCTTAGGAAAAATCCGGGCTGAGGACCTGGCCCCAGCATCAAGGATTTCCTTTCTGAGATGAGCTGTTACTCTGCTCTCCAAAGTAAGGATCTCCCACTGTTTTATGTGATTGTATTGGGTTTTTTTTTATGTCACACACCTCATTCAAGTGGTATCTGCACAGAGTTTTCTCATGGAAAGTGCAATCATTTTCTGGAACGTGTTACTGCACAGTATTGCTGAATCCAGGCACTTAGCAAGATTCAAAGGGAGATTGGATATTTTTATGGATCACAACACTAGTCTGGACCCATAAGGGAATATGCTAACAGGTTTGGAACCGGTCTGAACAGTGCTTTCAGGCCTTAGCTGCTGTCTTGTGCTTAGAGCTTAGGAGGAGCCCCTCACATTCAAGAGCTTGTAGTCCTTCCCCAGCAGAGCCTTGTGGTGCCTGTGAGTCAGTCTGTCCATCCATCCATCCATCCATCCATCCCTCTGGCGGTCAGTCTCCAGCAGTACCATGCACATCAGTGTAAAGCACACAGCTGGTGAGTGCTGTGCAGTGAGTGCTGGTGGCTGCAGGCTCGCTGGCTCCCAGTCACCCGTGTCAAGGTGGCCAGGCTTGAGAGAGCAGGCAGAACCAATCTGCTTGTTTTCTTTTTTTCTCTATTTTCCAATTTGTGCCTGATTTTTTTGCTACTGCCCAGTCCCCTAAAGGGGAAGGGTGGTGATGGTGGTGTGTTCCTCTGCTCCTAACACCATTTACGTAATTTTTATTGTTTTACCAGCCATCTTTCTTGTGTATTGAGAGGGTGTTCTGCCTTTTTGAGGCCCCTTGTGTTTATCTTGGCCTTCCTCTGGCGACTTTTGTTACCAGGATGCCTCCTAAGTGCACCTACACCATCTCTGTCTGCCTTTTTAGTAATCACAGCACTGAAATATGTGAAATTGTGTCTGGCTGTGTCATCAGTGCTAGAATGCACTCATATGCTCTTGCTTGCTATGCTGCTTAAGTAAGCTTATACTGTGATTCAAGGGAAATTATTACTAATTTTACATTGCTCAGTGTGTTTATAATTTATGGGTGCCATAGGTATCTGCACCATCTGAGCAGGCTTTTGTGTGCGGGTGCATCGGCATGGCAGCATCTCTCACTGCCCCGGTTTGGGTTTCAACACCCCTGCGTGCTGCGGGAGGGAGCCAAAGCCTCAAAGCCTGCCCGAAAGCAGCAGGAGCTTCGAATCCTCGCCTCTGCACCCTCAGCATCGCAGCCTGGCTCTGTCGCCGCTGTGTCCCGGCTCTGTGTGACCACGCCGGACACGCGGGGGCCGCCGCGCTCCCCGGCAGAGGGCGGTGACGGACAGACAGACGGACGGACGGACGGATGGATCGATGGATGCCCAACCTACGCCGAGTTCTGTTCTGCTCTTCTCCGGGGCTCTTCAGCGAGGATGGCGGGCCAGGTGAGCTGGAGCACAAGCCCCGTGCTTGGCCGGAGGAGGCCGGGCTGGCGGCGGCAGGGCTCCGTCTCCCGTTTCCCCAGCTGACCACAGTGCCCGCGGCTCCAGCCCATAAAACCTGAGCTTGGTGTGGGTCTTTGCTAGGATGGAGCGGGGGGAGTGGAGGGGAAGAGTTTAAAGACATCCCTGCACGATGTTAATCCTTGCACAATTCTTAGGGAGGATTTCTCTTTTTGGTATAATTTATTTTCAAAGAGCGTTTCAGTGTGGGCTGGGGGAGAACAGAGCTGAAATCCCATATTCTGACCATAGCTTTTTGCCTGAGCAAGTATAGTGAGAGCAGATTGCAGACTGAGACCTTGGAAGATGATGACAGGAGAAAACTGCCACTCTACCATGTGCATAAATGTAATAATATTTTTTTTCTTTGACTAACCATCTCCTCCTTCCTTTAGATTCCTGGGTCACAGACTGTGCCTCAAAGCATTGCACTCAGACACCAATAGGCACAAACAAAACCTGTGTTTTGCCCAGCAACCCCTGATCAGTGAAATTTGAAGCAGGAGAGCTCAAATGAAACATTCAATATTAACCTATTAAAATTTTCCAGGAGGCTCTTTCTACAAATCAACTGCCTCCCAGTTTGCCCTGAATAGCACAGTGTCCTCCTTATACTGCAGCTGCCCTTGTGAGGTCTCAAAAGACATGCAGCTCCAGGCCTGGTTAGCATTTAGATGGGAGACCTCCAAGAGCTTTGGCTGGTTGAGAAACAAGTATTGGAGTTTCAGTAAGTGGCATTTTCCTGTCCTGAGTCATTGTTGAACATGTGCCTGTTCCAGCAGCAGAAGATCTCATTCTTCAGTGCTGTCATTCTGGCACCCAAGAGCTCTCCAAAGTTAAAGCCCATCTTGTCAACACCAGATGCACTGAGATACTCTGGGTGTATCTCCTCTCTGAAGAGGAGAGACATATGTGCAGGACATGGTCCTGGCACCCATCACAATGTTTGGTGACAGATGGGGCCTTGGAATTCAAGTATTGAGCAAAAATGACATTTTTAATACTCAAGGGTCGGGTTAGGTGATAACAGAGGAAGGAGATTTTGAATGAGTGGTTCAGACCTCCCTGTGCTTCTCCCTTTTGCTTGATAGCATCAAGCTGACAGTAGCTGGTCCTGACCCTTCCCTCCAAGGGTTGCTAACAGCAGCCTCACTTCTCTCACCGTGCCTGTTGCTCTTACAGATATATCACTTGCTGTCTTCTAAAAGCAGAACATCTGTCCAGTCTATGTTTCCTCCAGACTATTCCAGGTGGGAATCATTACTGCTGATTTACACCTGATGATTCAGAGCAGAAGATGAAGAAGATGAGGATGTTCTCCTCAAACAGGAGCAGGACAAACTGCACCTGGAGAGTTTCTTTTCTGGAATGAGCTGGATGTCTGAAGGGGGCTGAGCTCCATAAACAAAGGGATTCATCTTGGTGAGACAAAAGAAAGCGTTTTACTTGCCAGAAGTTTATTGCATGGAATCTTTCCAGAGACACCCTGAAGGTCACCAGAAGCTTCACACAAATTCACAACTGCTTGCAGGGTACAGTATGGAGCAAGGGCGGGTTATTATTTTAGAGCAAAGCAGCTGTGTAACATGGATCTTTCTGTTCTTCCTGTGGTCCTAGGTCATCCTAAGGGCTTACAGCTCCAAGATGACTGCATGATGGCTCTGGGCAGGGTGACATACAGGCAGAAGACACCCTGCACACAGCAAGTATGGATCTGGGTACCTTTCTCTGAAATACGAAAAGCAGAGAAGAGGAGAGGGTGATTCTTGAACTTCCTGCAGGGCTGGGGACAGCCTGGCTTCTGTGGCCTGATCCTAATCACTCTGTACTCCAAAATCGTGCATTGAACAGAAATTGCACTCACCAGTGAGTTCACCTGCAGAGGCTTCCCACTGGTGAGTGGGAAGCCTCTGTAACTGGTGACTGCTGGTGCTTCTGAGGGGCTACCATTTCACACAATTTCCATGGGCTATTTGCAGCGTTTTCCATCTTGAGCAGAAAGAAAAAACCCAATAACAGATTTTCCCTGATTTCATCCTCAGACTGATGTGGGTGGAGAGGCTGTATGGATTACTGAGGACACAGCTGACTTTTTGTGGGGTTCCCAGGAATTTGGCGTGGGCGCCTTCAGCCAGGACTGTTTTGTTTTAAAAGCAAACGTGAGCTCTTGGACCTGGCCCTGTGGGATGCTGACACCACCTGGCAGAAGGGCTGTGCTCAGATCAGGGCCATTGTATGTGTTTAATTTTGAGCTGGAGAAGGAGAACTATGGCAAGTCCTGGGTCAGTGACAATGAGGTCTGGACTCCAGATGTGCAAAGCCTGGCAGCATGAGATGGGAAGGCTGTTTAGAGAAGAACATTTTGGAAGTCTGGAGGAGTGCACAGTGGGATACTAGATCTCAAATTAAATCTTCAGCCAAAAAGGGAGGAATCTAGCAGCAGTTTTATCAGGCTGGGCTACTGCAGGAATTGCTTCAGTTGCTGGCCAGGAATGTTGCTGAGAAATTGGATCCTGCAGCAGCCTTATCTGATGGGTCAAGGGAACAGCTTCCAGATTTTGCAAAGTGGTTCCTCTCAGTGTAAGGCAGTGGGGCAGTGAGCTGGCTTGGGATTGCTGTGTGAGCTTTTGAAGCTGCCCAGTGTTGAGCAGTGCTTTCAACTGAAGGTTGTGCATGTCTGGAAGGAATATTGCAGAGACAGCAGAGACACATCACTGCTTAAAATCTGCTGAGCTTCTGTTAGTTTTAAAAGCTGAATTGTCCTTATTGGTTTACCCCCATGGATGGGGTTCGTGAGGCCCTGGCACAGGTTCCCAAAGAAGCTGTGGATGCCCCATCCCTGGAAGTGTTCAAGGCCAGGTTGGACAGGACTTGGAGCAACCTGGTCTGGTGGATGTCATCCCTGTCCATGGCAGGGGTGTTGGATGTGGCGATCTTTAAGGTGATCTTCTGCAGCAAATGGTGCTCCTTAGATACAAAATCTCATGCTTCAGTGTTGGTGAGTCACACTATCAGCTCCTCAGATATGAGTATGAGGTGGCTGATATGGCAGCTATGGCTGTGGTGACTTGCTGGAGCAGCAGGAAACATCTCCTGCTGCAAGGTGGCCTCTGCACATTGCCCCATTTGTTCCTGTTGCTCTTGGCAGGTGTTTAGTGCCTCCTGTGACAAGTGTTGTCATGGCTGCTGTGCCATGAGTGACAGATCGTTTTCCAGAACAAAACCCAAGCACTTTCCAGCACCATGGCTTTCTTTGAGTGCAGTGTGAGAAATGAGCAGCACCAAAACGAGCAATGTCAAAATGTGTCTAGAATCTTTTGCAAGGACTGTGGCTGTGAACAGGCAGACTCAGACACTTCTAGTGTGCTTCTCTTTCTGCTCATGCTGCTCTTGATGTGCCTTGCATGGTGAGAACCCTGCTTCTTTTGAAATCGGATATTTAAATATTTTACTACATTAAAACGGGATTAAAAGGGAAGTAAAAAACCAGTGATACAGAGAAAGACACTGCCACTAACAGAAAGGCACCTTGCTGTTGGGAGCCAAGGTCCCTACAAATGTCAAGTATTTCCAGGAGTAAACAGCAGCTGTGCCAATTTCAGGGATGTGAATTTTGAAGTAAGCACTGAAAGGTCCTGCTATGTGTCCATCAGGTGACCAGTATCTTTAGTGGGTGCAGACTGTGGGAGGAGATGTTCCCTTTCCCCAGAGGGTGGCTGGGCTCTGCAGTGGTCACAGCACCAGCCTGAGAGAGCTCAAGGGGTGTTTGGACAATGCTCTCAGGCACAGAGTGTGACTTTTGTGTCCTGTGCAGGGCCAGGCATTGGACTCATTGATCCTTGGGGGTTCCTTCCAACTCAGGTTATTCTATGATTCTATGATACTGCCATGGCAGTAATTTTGGATATGACCCCCAAATTCAACAGAAAGGACCAGCAACTGGTTTGCTGTGGAGGTTACAGCTCCACCCTGCTCTAGAGTGGTTTTCCACAGGTCAGCTATATCAGATATCTGTGTGTTGCAGGGGTGCTCATGTAGGAAGTCTTTGGTGCTAAAGTGAAAGTTTGAGCTTAGGTTCACCCACTGATTCAGGTCCTTAACTTTGAAGCAGCATCTAAGTTCCCTCTGAAGTCAATACAGATGAGTTGCTCTAGACCTAAGGTTTGAATTGTCCCCTAAGGCTGTAAAGAAAAACAGAACAGTGAGACATCTTACTAAAAATGCAGAGGGACAGGATGATTCCAGTCACCAGTCCTCGGCACTCTAAAGCCCACTATCCATCATTTTTGCCCATTTCTCTTCCAAGACCACATTATTAATAATGCCTATCCCTGCAGAGCTTGGTGTGGTCAGAATCCCATCTCACAAGGTGTTACTTCAACACAGTTTGTCGCCACCCTGTTCCTCAACGATGATCAGAGCACCCCTGTGAATCTTCTAAAGGTTTGAGTTTGCCATTATCAATTGCTGACATCAGTGATGATAAACCCTGAGTGAAGCTCCAGCTCTAGGATCTCTGATGGATAGCTGAGTTGGGGACCTGTGCTGAACTCAGCTGTCATGTCACCCTCCCTCCTCCCACACCCTAGCCCCAGGCCCTGGCTCACTGCACAGGACCCAGTAAAGAAGAGTGGGTTTCAAAACAGTATCCTGTAGAGAAGCACATCTTCTACATGACCAGAGAACCATGTCCCTGCACCACAGGACCACAGTGCAGCATCTCAGCTCTGCTCTGGGAGCACCTCCTTTGTTCAAAGCCATCCTATCCTGCTGGGGAGCTCCCAGGAGGGCCTTGGGAGTGGGATTTCAAGAGTGGGTGTTGTGGGGACCTTTCTGCCAGCAGACTGGGGGGCAGAAGAC
Source organism: Erpornis zantholeuca (assembly GCA_013400515.1). Lineage (NCBI taxonomy): Eukaryota > Metazoa > Chordata > Aves > Passeriformes > Timaliidae > Erpornis > Erpornis zantholeuca. Next base: position 283,720 of record VZTN01000489.1, read on the forward strand.
CAGATGACACCTCAGAGCAGAGCAGGGAATGGGGCAAGCCCTTACAAGGGAATGTACAGTATGCAGGGCATACGCAGGCAGCGTCCATCAGCCAGTACAGTAGCAGCCTGGAATAGTTTGGCTGGGTAGCCCTGCATGAGGGAACGCTCCTGAAATAGGTTGATAGCCCTGATGTTATTTTTGTTGCTCTGGAAACCACAGCCCTGGCATCCTGAGCGGTTGCTGGCTCCCAGGTGGCTGCTCTGGGGTGGATGCACCCTAATGTGGGAGGCGAGGAAGTCACCTTCTAGTTGGGAGAGGTGGGGGATTTAAAGATAAATGGTGGAAGATTTGTAAAAAGGAGATTGCAGTGCTCTGTTGAGAAGCAATATGAGCATGGCATGGGAAGTCAGTAGATTAGGATGCTGAGGGCCAGAGATGGAGGAGAAGGAAGGAATCCCTCCTTCCTTCTTGCACTGCTTTGTCTAGTGCATGGCAGGCAAAGCTCCACTGCTGCAGTCACCTTTGTCTCACAAGTCCACACAACACAGTAGATGCTTCTGTCAGAGCCACCATCTTGAAATACACCTCAAATTGTAAAATACCTGCTAAAGTGACAGTCCCCATAGGGAACTGACAAGTGGCCAACCAAATTTCTGGTTCAGTCAAACACTGTCCCAAAAGTAATCCCAGAGCTGTAGCCTTAAATCACTTAGGATTGTGGAGTTTAAGAGTTCTGTAGAAACTTTCTGACCTCAGTGATTCATTTTTAGCTAAAAAGCTCTGTTTTTTAGATCTCAGCATGAGGCAAACTTTAGCAGGAAAACAGTTCAACACTCAAATGCAAATTTTGCAGAAAAAAAGGTGTTAAGCCTAAAATGTCATATAGGAAAGTTGGGAGGAAAGCTGTGCCAAGCTCCACGTATGAAGCCGACTCTGACTTACTGGGTCCTCAGAATAAGTGGCCACTTTTATAAGGTGACAATGATTTCCAGATTGCATGTTCCTGCCTGCTGTGAGTGGGAGTGAAATGGGCCAATTTGCTGTCACTGGGCTCCAAGGTGGATCCCTCTTTCTCACTGCATCTGAAAGACAAGCAGAGAGAAGAAACTGAGGTTGAAATTGAGGGACTTTTGGGTCATCATATGGCTTCAAAGAGTTGTGCTTGAAGGCAGGGCAGTTCTACCTACTGAGGTGCCTGCGCAGTGGCAGCAATGTGACACATGATCATAAAGAGGAGAAATATCTCCAGAAATAGAAGCAAATTTATCTGCAGTGTGTGCTTCTCCCATGCTCCTTTGCTTAAGGAGTATGAAAAACAATGGAGGGATCACCTCCTTTCCTCCTTCTTGAGACAGTTCCTTTAGCAGATTTGGGGCTTATTATCCTCTGTGGGAGAGTATGGAGAAAGGGATGTCCTTTGGGTTCACAGGAGATGTTCCCATGCAGGAATATTTAAGGATCTCCTGTTCTTGTGGCTCCCTAGTGAGTCAGGGGAGGCAGCTCCTGTTGAGGAACAGGGAACAGAAAAACGAGAGTTTCAGATGAATATGGAGAGAGGAAGGGGCTGTAGGGAACCCTTGGTTTTCACAATATCCCATCTATGAATTCCCCATCTACTGCTCTTGGAATGAAATATCAGGGCTCATTTATTCTTGTCACTATTGTGAGCTGCTGTGAACACTCTCAAATTAAATTATTCTTTGTTAAAACACCATTGACATGGGCACAACAAGAAAAACATTCATGGATTTGTCCGGCTCCCCAAAGAGTTTAGTTCCTACCTTTGCAACCAGCATCCAGGTTTCTCTTGCAATTTCTCATCCTCCTTAGGAGGGACAAAACCCTTCTCATGGCAGTGAAGTTTCTTCCTGGAAACCCCAAAGCTGTGACTTTATTTAGAGCCTGAAGGGGCTAGCTCTGGATTGTGTCAGGCAGGATGTCCTGGGACTTGAGGTCTTGAGAAGAAGTGATGGATAGGGAAAAAAAAAAACCAAACCAAAACAAAAAAACAAAACAAAACAAAAGAAATAAAATGCCGTTTTTATTTCCTTTCCCAAAGGTGTCCTTAACACCATTTCATTCTGAAACAAAATGTGCAAGAGCTGTGTACTGGAATGGGAAGATGGTCTCAATTCACAAGTGTGGGGTTAGCTCCTGGGCTCACACTGTGCCCTGGGCTGCTTCTCCAGGGCACACGATGAGGAGGAAGAGAAGGTCTTTGGGCAACCCACAATGGAAAGGACTTTCAAATATTCCCTGCCTTCACCTTTCTTGGGAGGAGTTGGAGCGTGTTCTTGAAGTCTGCAAACTGAGTACATCTGAGGTGAAAGAGTTTTTGGAATAAATACTAAGCATGTCATACATGGGCTGTTGCATGGTGGATTATTGCACAGCTGCAAGAGTGCATTTCACTCTGTTGTCAAAATGAATAAAATTCATTTGTTTTCCTCTAGATGCACTTGTAGATGTGGTGGAGCTTTTTATGGTTTTCTTGGAATCAGGAAAGTTACACAAAACAGTTTCTCTCTGATGATTCCACATTCCCCTCTTTTAAGTCTGATATAATTACTCACATTTCCAGAGTCTTCAATGGTCAAAAAGATCCTAAAAAGACTTGTAGATCATGGGATGGAAGAAGAGCTGGTGGGGTTTTATGGAAAATGATTCTGTGTCTGTAAGAACAGCCATTGATTTTTATTGAAAAAATACATGTAATGAATGCTATGCTTAGTTCGTAAGAATGAGGCTAAAGGTATGGAAAAATATGATGGAGGTGTGGTGGGAAGTGTTTATTTGCTCTCATTTGGGATGACTGGGATGATACAGCTGGAGCAGATGTGAAAGATAATGTAGCCTGGAAGTGTTTACAGAATAAGCCTGAGTTACAGCACCTGAGTTAGCCTGAGTATGGTTTAGGTATCTCTGGAATATCAAGGAACCTGTATTTCACATATGTTTGTGCATCTTACACAGTTAAGCACAAACCTACCAAGCACAAACCTACCTCTGCCATCTCTTTGCAGTAGAGTCCTGGTGGGCATCAGCACAAAATTGGTTACAAAAATGGCCAAACTCATGGAAAAAGTTGTAGTGGGTTTTTTACCCTTAGCTACTTTTTCAGACATGGACACTTTGATGGGACCTCAGCGTGGTGCTGTTGACACAGCTGAAGGATGGGATGCCATCCAGAGGGACCTGAACAGGCTTGGGAAGTGGCCCCATGGGAATCTTATGCAGTTTAACAAGGCCAGGTGCTGGTGTTACACCTGAGTCAGGGAAATTCCTGGTATCAATCCAGGCTGGGGATGAACACACCAAGACTAGCCCTGCAAAGAAGGCCTTGGGGGTGCTGGTGGATGGAAAAGTGGCCATGAGCTGGCCATGTGCACAGGCAGCTCAGAAATCACATCCTGTGCTGCATCCAAAGCAGGGTGGGCAGGTTGAGGGAGGGGATTCTTCCCCTCTGCTCTGCTCAGGTGAGACTCTACCTGCAGAGCTGTGTCCATCTCTGGGGTCCCAGCACAGGAAGGACACAGAGCTGCTGGAGTGAGTCCAGAGGAGGCATTAAGGTGATCCAGAGGGATGGAGCACCTCTCCCATGAGGAGAGGCTGAGAGATTTGGGATTGTTCAGCCTGGAAAAGAGAAGCTCCAGGGTGACCCAAATCGCTTCAGTATCTGAAGGAACTTACAGGAAAGATGGGGCAAGGCTATTGACAAGGGGATGTTGTGACAGGACAAGGGGGAATGGCTTCAAACTGAAAGAGAGTAGGTTTAGATTGGATATTAGGAAGAAATTCTTTGCTGTGAGGATTGGGAGACACTGGGACAGGCTGCCCAGGGAAGCTGTGGCTGTGCCATCCCTGAAGTGTTCAAGGCCAGGCTGGATGGGGCTCTGAGTAACCTGGGATAGTGGAAGTTGTTCCTGCCCGTGGCAGGGGGTTTGGAACGAGATGATTTTCGAGATCTCCATCCAACCCAAACCATTCAGTGATCCTATGGTGACACTGGGACATCTTCAAATCTAACATGTATATCTATATCTCTGTATTTTCCTGTGTGTCCAGCATAATGACACCTCCACATTCATAAGGATGTGGGATGTGGGAGCAGGAAGGATCACTTGGATGCATGCAGTGACTACTGATGTTTCAAAAAGCAGTGATATACAGCCACCCCCATGCCCACCCCACATCTTCATTAATTTAGTCAGATCCATCTGACTGAAAACCACTTTTTGTCATGTACTCCCTATTGGAAGCCTGTTCCAGGCAAGAGCTTCTCAAAGGGCTGTTTTCTCTCTCTAATTTTTTGCCTAATTTATTCCTGGCCTCTTCATACCCGTTTGTTCCTGTGCCAACATTGTCTTTTAGCTTCAATAGCTCAGCTGCCTCTCTGATGCTTGCCCCAATGTATTTATAGACAGCATCCGTGTCTCCTCTCAGCTTTCATTCTGTGGCCTAAACGAGCTGTTTTAGCAGATGACTACCTAGGGAGCAGAGATGTGTAGACACATCTCAGCTGGCCTGACAGTGGCTGGCGCCCATGGCAGCCCCAGGGTGTCAGGGCAGAGTGGGCTGAGCAGACCCATGCTGCAGGGCAACCTGAGCAGCTGATATCCCTGCTGGCACATCCTAGGCAGCAGTGCTGGAGTCCCACTGCCTTTGTGCAATGCCCAAAAGTTGTTGCTAACACCTGAGGAAGAAGCTGTGCTGGTGCTTCAGGAACCATGCATGACCCATTGGTGAGAGACCCCAAAGTCAACTGTTTTACTTTTCCTCTAAGAAGTTTAAGAAATGGTGCAAGCACAGGACTAAACTGATAATTCTATTCTTCCTCCCACGTCACTTGGCTGGAGAGGTGGTGCACTCTCATCTTGGGATGGTTCTTAAAAGAATATACTGAAGCCTGTCCCTCTCTCTCCAGTCTTGGTGGGACATGTGGGTGGAAAAAAAGGCACAAATTGTGGAAACAAAAGGTTTCTGTCCATATTTAACTTGCTCTGGTGTCTGCACACAGATCTCCAGGCAGGGTGTGAAGAGATGGAGGACATGGCTCTGCCACTGATGCATTAGGTGACCCTGTGACAGCTATTGCACTTCCCTTTGCTTTCTCGTCACCTCTTTGGCCTGTATCCCCCCTGGGGACTGCACACACTCAGCACACAGCCCATAGCACCTCAGGGACCCCACTTTTGGGCTTCCTATGACCTTCTGCAGCAATGCCAACAATCACTTCCTGAGTTGTTTATTGTTCCCCTCTGCCTCTGAAGCAGCTGCTCACATTGCAGAATTTACAAGGGCTGACGGTATTCCATGGGAAGGAAGTAGAGCTGCATTTCAGCTTATATTTATGTGGTTCTCCTACTTTACCTATGCTTAGGGCTTCTGTGAGATCTGTCATCACTCAGCAGAAAGGAAGGAAACAATGAGTCCTTGCCTGAAAGTGATTTTTCTTTTGCAGACAATTTTGATGAAAACAGAAGTCTTCTTGGGTCTGTTAAAACGGAACTGAATATGCTGCAGCTGAGAGTGGCAGCAGTAATTTGCTTTTCCTGATCCGGTTTGTTTCAGCCACCTGGTTGCCCATCCTGGTGTCTCCTTTTTGGTCTCAAACTGTTCTTGCAGTGCTGCCTGGCTGCCCCTCTTCTGCCCCTGTAGAAAATGAAAACCCCAGGAGAAAACTGAAGCTCCCAAAAAGCAGTGGGCATTTTAGGTCTGAAGGTGTTCCTGTGGTGAAAAAGTTTCCCTTATAAAAATTATTTATTTTGAGGGAAGGTTCAAACATCAATGGAAATGTGACCATACATGGACAAGAAAATCCACACTAGTTACATGCATCCAATATTTGGTACCATGTTGTAGGAGAATTGGATGCAACCACTTTTTATGTGATGGGCTGCTATGAGCTTTGCCTGTCCCCTAATATGAAGGCAGTAACTCTACATGCTTTATTTCAGGAGATATTGGAGAGTTCCAGTGAGGTTCTCACACACAGCTCTAAGAAATACCACTGCAAAGACCAGCTATAGAAAGAGTTTTCACCAGTGCAGAGTTTTTGCTAGGAATAGTACTTGGAGAAGATGATTTCCTCTTTTCATCTGTCTCTCATCTCTTCCTTTGACAGCCAGTCTGATATCACCACCCAACTCTCAACTAAATCAGAACTCTTCAGTTCTGCCTTTCATGCCCTGACCAGGTTAGCAAACTTACACTCACTGCCCAATTTTGTTTTAGGCCCCTTTGGCAGAAGAATCAAGTTCAGAAACATTTTAGTGTGTGGATGGCGAGCAGGGATTGCTGAAGATCAGTGCAGCAGTGCCAAAGCCTGGTGGCATGGACACCCATGTGGGGTAGGAGAGATGAGCTCTCCTTCTCCAGCCCGGTGGCATCAACATGAGGATAAGCTGCAGCATCTTAACCCATTAGCAACAGTGGGAGCCACTCAGAATGAAACAAAATGATTCTATTTTCCAAATGGCACTCAGCAGGGTGAGATGTTTGTCACAGGGGTGGTGGACAAGATGGTTTGGCCTTTGAAGGTCTTGGAACATGCAAGGGTGTGCAGAACCCTGTGGATGTGAGCTGCAAACACCCACAGTGCTGGGGACTACTGCAAGGTGCCCATTGTGGTGCTGGGACCCACAGGGCTGTGCGTGTCACCGCTGGGGCAGAAGGATGTGGCATCGGCTGGGGAGGGCCTGAGCACCATGTCCTGCTGGAGCTACGTCACGGTTTCCAGGCAGAAAGCAATTTATCAATCTTACTTTCTCCTGACCTGTGTGATAAACAGCAAATTGCCAGGGATGAAACAAAAAAAAAGCAAGAAAATGAAGGGGGACGGAGGTTACAGCCTTCCTGCTTGCACATGTAAGCATGTAAAATAGCATTTGAGGGAAGAGCTGGGACTTTTCCATTGTGGGGCTGCCTGTGCTCACCCAGATTTTCAGTGCCTGCAAACATGTGCTAGAGGGAGTTGACCATTGGCGTTTTGTCAGCTCCCTCCTCAAAGGCAGAACTTGACATCCTGCTTCTCTTTTCCTCTTATTTGTCTCCTCCCGCCTCCCCTCTTCCCCTGTCCACATGACAGTCATAAAAAGATAATGGAAACAATATGGGAATCGTCCGGGCTAGAGCAGCTTCCTTGTGGACGAGAGCCGCATGCAGTAGCTGGGGAGGCTGTGAGGTCCCTTTGGAAAGCCAACAAGGGCAGCTCACAGTGTCCTTGTTTCCAAAATCAGTGCTGGGCTACGACTGTACTGGTAGAGCAGAGCCATTTGGATACCAGTCACGGGGCACTGTGCTGGTGGGACAGGAAACCCCAAGATGAGGTTATTATATTTGAATTGGGTTTTGTACTGAAATGCTCTTTAGGGCAAGGCCATCAGAGGGTGATAAAAGCATCCTGAACACTCTCCTTCTCCCATCCTGGCCACGGGCCTGCCCAGTCCCTGCCAGGCAGGAGCTGCTGTGGATGGGCCTGTTGACTGTAGCCTGCTGGCGGCTGTTTGCAGCCAGGAAGGACAATATGCTGATTGCAGAATCCGGTTTAATTACTCACAGCACATGCCATTAAGAGAAATTGGCTCGGCTTTCTCAGGAGCAACACATCTGAACTGACTCACCTTCATAAAACTTGGCTCCCATGCTAATTAGATGGCTTGGCTTAAAAAGATTGAGCCCCTATTCTGCCACCAGCTCACAGGACCCAGTGTTATTTAAAGATCCTGGATTTCCTTATATAAGAGTTCAATTGTTTTTTCAACGGAAAAAAAAAGGAGAAAGATTCAAAAGAGAAAAGAATAAAAGAAAAAACTCAACCCACCCTTTAAACAGAATATAAATTTATACATCATTGAGTTCTTAATTTTCATGGAATTTCTCTCCCCCTCACAGACAGAAGTTGTATATACAGGATTTTAGTATTTCCTCTCCGGCTCCAGCCCCAATTTGAAGGACTGTAAAAGTTTGAACCGATTCCAATAGTGCGCGGTTTGCATGGTCTGTGCTGCGCTGCAGAGTCAAAACAGCCCACACAGTAACAGACATGCAGTAAATCTTGGGAGAAGTGTTTCCTTTCTTCACACACACACACACACAGAGGATTGAAATTCAATTATAGTTTTAAAATAATACTGAGATTTGGAGGCAGAGGATAAAAAAGCAAGCAGTGCTCCTCACAGCGAGGAACCCGGCGTGTTTTGAAGTGCGATCAGGTTTCAGGGAGCTCGGGGCTGATGATAACGTGTTCAGCATATTCTGCGGTCGGGCTAGTTTGCAAACATGAACTCATTATTACTGAATGATCATAGCAGTTAATTGTCTTTGGAGAGAGATTTAAAGTCCCCTTGCACTGCTTTTTTTGCCTATCCCATGTACTTTTTCACAGATCTTGGGAAGAACAGAATGTAAAACTACAGCTCATCAAATTAGACTTTAATAATGCTGCAAGACCTGCGTGCACCACAAATACACAAAATCCTTCCTTCTCTTCTGCTTTTTCTCCCTTGCACATATTATAAACAAAGGAAGAGAGCAGCAGGCTCTGTGCCAGATCTACCCATGTTTTCTCTTTATCTTTGCTTCCATCACTCTTTTGACTAATTATATCGCCGTGCCTGTAGGAGAGGGGCTGTATCAACAGATATTTGCAAAATGCTCAGCAGCAGCAGCAGCAATAGCAATGATCCTGGAACCCCAAACAACCCAGGACTTTGCTGGCTGAGTGTGAGGCACGTTTTAATAACAGAGCAACCCTGGGCTGGGAGTTTGCCAGTGATGCTCACATCAACCCCGCAGCGTGAGGCCAGGCTGAACACTTTGCACTGTGAGCTGGGATGTTGTCCTCCTCTGAAAAGGAGGTTGAGCTGTGATTATTCAGAGGAGGGCAGTCCTTTTTTTGGGAACTATTGCCATCTGCCATGCAGGAATGAGCCCAGCAATTGGATGTAAAACCTTTAGTTTCCCTTCCAGGTCAAGAAAAGTTGTGAGAAGGACCTAGCTGAGAGATAAACATCACAGAATCATGGAACAATTTAGGTTGAAAGGGACCTTAAAGACCCTTAGTTCCAAGCCCCTGCCTTGGGCAGGGATGCCACCCACTATATCAGGTTGCTCAAAGCCCCATCCAACCTGGCCTTGAACACTTCCAGGGATAGGGCTTCCACAGCTTCTTTGGGCAACTTGCACCAGGGCCTCACCACTCTCACAGTAAAGATTTTTTTCCTAATACTTAATCCAAACCTGCTCTCCTTCAGTTTGAAGTCATTGCTCCTTGTCCTGTTACTACATACCCTTGTCAAAAGTCCCTCTCCAGCTCTCTTATAGCCCATTTAGGTACTGACAGGTTCTAAAAGATCTCCCCAGAGGCTTCTCCAAGCTGAACAACCTCAGCTCTCTCAGCCTGTCTCCAAAGGGCAGATGCTCCAGCCCTCTGGGCATCTCCATGACTTCCTCTGGACTTGCTCCAACAGGTCCACATCCTTTTTACGCTAGGGACCCCACAGCACTCCAGTGGGGTCTCACAAGAGCAGACAGAGGGGCAGAATCCCCTCCCTTTACCTGCTGATCACACTTCGGATAAAGTCCTTCTTTTGATGCAAACATGAGAGTTGGGAAGGAGACTGGGCTGGGGAAGGGGAGTACAAAAAAGGCAGCAAGAACAGGGAGGGCAGTGAGGAGGTAAAGCCAAGGAGAGGCAAACACAGCTTGTGAACCCAAGAGATCTGATTGGCTGAAATATTTCCAGCTCTGAGATTTGGTGGTTGAACTTTGCCTTGGAATTGGTTGGATCGGGTAGAAAATTCATGGGGATTACACCCTTGATCTCCTCTAGCTGATTCCACCAGGAATCAGCATTTGTATTTTCAGGGGTAGCTCAAGTACCTCTTTCCCCACAATAGCACAAAGGGGTTTTTTTTTCTTTTTTACAGGTGACCAGTGGAAAACCCCAAAACCCAAAAAGCCCTAAAACCCAAGAGAGCTGGGCTGTGGGGGATTGAAATTCACTTTCTGTCACAGAGGCTTAAAGGGTGCTTTTGGTTGATACATTTCTGGAGTACCCAGAAAATTACGCAGGAGAAAGGAGCAGATGAGCAACATCTCCACTCCACATGAGGTTTGCACCTCCATTGAAGTTGCGTGACTGAAGTCTGTGCTATCCAGAATTTCAAGACCTGGTCCTCATTTCCAGTGCCTTTGCTAACAGAATTTGGTTTTGGGCTTCTACCTAAGCAGAGTTCAGTCCTGCATCCCTGTAAGTTTGGGTAGAACAGGCTGGAAGGTCGGTGCACATCAGTGAAACATTAGTGAAATGTGTCCCTGTCCATGGATTTCAGTAGTGCCTGCTCTCATAAGCAGCCTGTTGCACAAGTCACATTGCCTGTGGTTTCTAACTGGTAGCCAGATAAAAGGCCAAGGACCTTTCCAAGTACTTTGGGTATGTTTCATTCCATTTTTGGTCCTTTCTCGTTCCTCAGCAAAGTTCCACAGCACTCTGCCATCCAGTCATTAATTTCACCTGAATCACTTGATCAACTAAATTTGCAAAAGCAAGGTGGCCTCATAGATAGTTTGCATTTTTGGTGGATTTGTGCAAACTGCTGGTGGGGAGAGGAGTGCCTTGGATTATGCTCCCTTCACTGCTGGGCAGTGCAAAGTGTACCACTGGCCACGTCCTTCCTGTCCTGGGAAAAAGGGGAAAAGTCATAGGGGAAAAGTCTTCAGGAAAACAGGTTTCATTAGGCCTGCTACTCTAAATTTTGTTATTCTGTACAGTTCAAAATCCATTGTTGCAGTACATTTTAAAGTATATCTGTCTGGGGCATTGTTTTGCTTTTTTACATCCTCTTTCCGATAGTGCTTTGGTCGTGCTGGAGAAGGACTCTAAAAGATGATTTTCTCAAACTGCTGATGCATAACCCTAGATGTGGTTCCTCTCTAAGACCAGGTTACCCTAATATACTGTTACACTTTGGTGTGCTGGCACATGACAGCATTCTCCATTTAGCAACCCCTATTTTGGGGTCTTTGAAGTGACATCATCTCTAACCCTGCTGGAGCTGGCACACAGGAAAGATGACCCTGCACTAACATGCCTGGAATTTTAGTGTTGTGTCCAGCTTGCTGCCAGTAGCATACCCAAAAACTGAATTGCAAATGCCGTAATAGCTGGAAAAACACCGACCCGATTTTTTGTTTTCCCTGGTTCATTCGTGTATTTAGGAGTGAAAATGCTTTCACAGATGATGGCTCAATGTAGACTGGTTTCCATGCACCCCACAGCTCTGAGAATCCCAATGGATATGTAATTGTCTGAGCCATTTTGGATCACCAAAGAGACAGGTTATTTCAGTCACTGCACATTAAACTTCTGGGAGCCTCTAAAGTAAGGATTTGCTGCCACATGAAACTGATGTGGGATGGGCTTGGGAGCCAGGATTTGGTACTATTTCATCAGAGCACTTGCAAGCAAGGGCACCAGAGCCATTAGAGGCTTTGGGACAGACCAGAACAGAGTGGTGGGGAAAACAAGTCCCTTTGCTAAGGGAACTACTTTATTTTTGCTTCCTGTTCAGAATGATGCCCCTAAGACATTGCCTGGGGCCAGAAGCTCTCATCTACCACATGGGCAGAACAAGAGAAGAGGGCTCTGTTATTCAAACTTCATTTAAAAATACTTGGATGACTCACAGGGAAGGACAAATTAGCTTAATCTTGCCAGCTCTTAGTGGCTTCTGGTTTTTTGTTTTGTTTTGGGGGTTTTTTGTTTGTTTTGGGTTTTTGTTTTTGTTTGTGGTTTTAGTTTTTTTTTTTGGTCTTACGAGTCTTCAATGCTCATCCAAAGGTGTGAGCTGGGCATCTGGGGAACGTTTGGGAAATTAGAGGGACCGTGCTGGGTGGAACCTGGGGACTTCTCTTCTGGAGAGTCTTCTGCCTACCAAGCCCCTTCAAGTTACCTGCCCCAGCTGAAGTACAGCATCACAGACTCTCATTTTGCCTCCTTTTGACTTAAAATAAGTGATATGAGCGCTGGATGCTGTAATGAGTCTCAAAAATCTTGTCATAAGCTGCCACCTGAAGGTGCTATTTTGCACCTGTTCCTTTTGCCTTTAGTGCCAGAAACATGGGCTTCTTGTCACTAGGGGAAATTTCTTTTTGTTGTTTTTAAGCAGAGGTCTCCTGGCCTTCAAACAAGCAAACACCAAATGTGGCATCTCATATTCACTGAAAACTAGTGGTTTGGAGAAAGATCTCATATTGGGATGAGAAGCTGAGCTGTGACAAACAGATTTTTGTTTGTTTGCTTGTTTGCTTCTTTGTTTGTGTGCCTTAGCTACAAAACCCAACATTTGTAAAAAATTTGGGTCTTGCTCCAGCCAAGCTTCAATTTTGTAGCTTTATTTCAATAACATAAGAAATTAAAAAAAACATTCTTGTGTCAAGCTGAAATGTTCCTTTGGTTTAAAGAAAAATGTTTTATCTTCAGGCAGAGGATGTTCTTCAAATCTACTTCTTAGAGCTTTGTATGATGAAACCCTAAAAATCCTTTCTGCCACAGAGGGAGAGCCCATGGCTTTCTCTCCAGCCTGTAGATTAAATTTCCCAATATTCACAGTATCATAGAATGGTTTGGGTTGGAAGGAACCTTAAAGGCCATGTAATTCCAACTCCCCTTCCACAAACAGGGATGCCATGGAAAGGGACATGCTCTCCATGGCATATTCGTGTTGATGTATGAAATGTTTAATAGTATCAGCGAGAGAAAATGAAAAATCCCACCAGAGGCCTTTAACAGGGTGACTCAGATGGCACATTGCAGCCTGGATCTAGACTGGGAGTGCATTTTGCTCAGAGCTCAGCAAACCATGAGGCTTCCCACATTTCTGCAGCTGGTTTTGTGTCTCCTACAGCTCACCTTCCCCTGGGTGAGCAGCTGGAGCTGCGTCCTGTCATCCCCAGCAGCAGGAGGTGGTGTGTGGCTGGTGCAGGGGACAGCATGCTGCTCCCACCGAGCTGACCTCAATAATTCAACCCATGGGACTTTGGTAATGTTCAATTGTGTAGCTCTCTCCTGTGGTCTGGTGGTTTGAGGCAGGAAGATGGGAGATTTTCAGATCGCCCCAGGAAGAGGAGGAAATTGAAGCAAAGTCCTCATAGCCCAAGTGACTGTGTTGGATGAAAGAAAGGGGTGTTGATGTGTGTAAGGGAGAAACAATCATAACTGCATTTTTGGGTAAACTTACTCCCCACTGAAGATATGTAGGCTGGCCTTCTCTGCTAAGTCACAGCCTCCCATTCAAGTCTTCTGTTCACAGAATGACCTTTAATTGTGTTAAAGGCTCTGCAAATCTCTGTTTTGGAGAGACTGGTAGCTAGAATGGAATGGCTCCTTACGTACAGCCAAGAGACATGAATAGTTAAGGCAGCTGCAGGGATTAATGCTTTGCAGGGCAGCTCTTTGTCTTGGGCCATGGAGAGGACTGGTATTTGGCACTCGGTTTTGCTGCATATTTTATGGTCTGGAAGAGGTCTTAACAACTTTTATAATGCAGTCACTCCACAATGGCTCTCTTCAGTGGGGCTGAGAGCTCTTTGGTATGAAAACATGAGCTATTTCCCTTTTACATGGGCATGTGGGACAGGGTGCCCTCCACCAAGGAATTCCTTCCAGGTAGAGGTAGAAGACTTGCTGCTAGGACCTGAGGTTCCAAAGGTCATGAGATTTCGGGTGGAGTTGTGAGTTTTGGCAAGATGACTCATGGTTTTGGTTTGGTTTCTGCTTTCAGAAGGGGAACATGCTCATGTGCTGAGCCATCGGCACAGGGCACTTGGGTCAGAGACCATGACCAGTGCTCTGCAATGCCAGACCTGGCATACAAAGATCTTTAGTAGACACCAGCTCAAGATATTCAGTGGTAAGGGAGGTGAACTTGAGCCTTGTAGGATGATTTGATCTCTGATGTCAATCGCTTTCGTATGCACTAAGCCACTACTGGTTGCTGCGTTTTGGGCAAACAGAAAACGTTTTGGTCATACTTCCTAACTACAAAAACTGGCTGCTTTACCACTTATGGTGCCAAATTTCCTTCATGCTGCTTCTTTCTTGCAGTTTGTTTCTTCTTTCCAGCATATATTTGCTCTCCACTTGTTTATTACAACAGCATCTCTCTCTCCTGGCTCAACCTTTGCTTCCTAAAAGCAAAGTCCAGCCACAGCTCTCAGTGAGCTGGAGGGACAAATCAGGTGCAACCTCCTTCTAGGCTATAGGAAATCTGTAGGGAGGTGGTCCCATTTTAAAATTTTGTGGAGAGGAAATGCACATTCTGTGAGATCATCCACTGTGATATCTGTTGGAAGGAACTAGAGATGCCATGTGCAGTGCTCAGCTCAACCAAACCCCATCTGTCAGGAAAAGGAATTCCTGTGTAATAAAAATTAAGATAATTGCCTATGAAGAAATGTTTCATTGTCAAGGGTATTTTCATACACATTAGTGGAGAGGAGGTCAAATTCAGAGAACATAAGATCAAGTCCTGGAAGAGATGACTTTGTTTTTGTTTAAATTTCCATTTTGTGTGTTTTTTCACAGATGCTGTTGGGTTCTGGGGTAAATCTCTACTTATTTTTCTGGGGAAAGCTTTTAAGTCCTAGAACTGTGGAAGGTCTGAGCAAAGAGATTATCACTGTTCTTTCCATCTATTCCACGTCTGTTGAGGAGGATATTCCACATACATTGAAGATAACAGCTTTTTTTTCTTCCAGCATCTCAAAGTGCAAAGCTGAGTAGCTCATCTGGCTCCTTCTGACCTGCCAGACAGGAGAGCAGCACCTGGGCAAGGCCAGACCTGCTCATCTCTGGTGTGAGGATACCAAGAATATGGAGTTTAAAGGAGCCACAGCTCGCTATGGAGAAGTATCTGGTCCTCTCCCTTTATCTGTTCTGACCCTGCCTAAACAAATTTCATGTCAAGGAACAGTGAAATTAAAGTGTGATTTTTGTGTTAAAGACAGTGAAAATTAAGAAAGAGAAAAACGTGGGAGGAATAAGAACTATTATATGGCTTTGGACTTTTGTGGCTGGAGTAAGGGCAGTTGGGTGGAGGATGAGGACAGAGTTGTGCAGAAGGTGCTGTTTTACTCTTAGTCTTCCACTTCCCTATAAATACATGTAAATTCAGGACTATTGGGGCTGGATTCATAATGGAGTTTACTAGGAGTGGTAGTGGGGGATGGACTAAGGGGGAAAAAAGTATGAGAAAATTCCTTTAAATATACAGAATGAGGAGATGCTCTTGCTGATGTTGGCCAGGGATTTGAAAGACCTTGGTTTTGTTCTGGGTTCAACCATAAGATACCAAGGAAAGGCTTCAGCTCATCCATTTGCTTTACAGTTGTAACAGGCTAAGAGCACATAGACTCAGCTGTCAGTTTGGGAAAAGGTTCTTCCCCCAGAGGGAGGTTGGGACAGGCTCCCCAGGGCAGTGGTCACAGCACCAGCCTGAAACAGCTCAAGAAGGGTTTGGACAATGATCTCAGGCACAGGGTGTGATTCCTGAGCTTCTCCTGTGCAGAGCCAGGAGCTGGACTTCAACGATCCTTGTGGGTTCCTTCCAACTCAGGATATTCCATGATTCTATGATCACTGTGGGGATTCACTGGTGAGTGTCTGTACACCTCCATAGACTTGGGCATGCTGGCTGCATCATTTCTTCACAGTGGATCAGAGAAGCCATGGTCTGTATGAAGTAAAAGACCATTTGACTGAATCCCTTGTGCATTAGGGAGCTTGTTCTATCAGTTCTGGGCACCACATGAAATACACTACATCTTCATCTGGGAAATAATTCCTGTCTTTCCACCAAAGGGATCTAAGAAAGAGATAAGCAGGACATTTTTTACCAAATACATTTTCTTCTCATCTACCTTGGGTCTGCTGAAGATCAACACAGGCAGATTAAGAGCAAAGATTTGAAAGCAGCTGTTCCTGTCTGCAAGAAAAGAGAAGTGATTGTGGGGTGGAACAACACCTGATGGTTGGGATCTGGATAGGATTAGCAAAAGCCCAGAACTGAGCTTCCAGACATCCTGCTGACTAACAGGATTCACAAACTCTCGGATTTTGGTCTCTGCTTTTTTTCTTTTTTGTGCAGTAGTCCTTTCAAGGTCCTTGAAAGAACATGTTCCACCACTCCATCCTTTCAGAGAGACCTCATGTCAGTTTGATACTGGAGGGTCTTGGACTGAGGTGCTGTCTGAGCAGCAGTGGCTGCCTTTCTGCACATCTCCTTCAGCTGCAATCTCCACAGAACTCTTTTTTTTCCTCTTTGTCTCCTGCTTAGTAATATCCCCTTCTGTTTGTTCTTGACTTTCACAACTGAGAATGTGCCTAAGTGTTGTCTACACTGGATTTTTGAATGAGTGCCTATTGGGCAGCTGGTGCTGTTGGCATTTTGGTCTAGACTGATGAGAAGAAAGGAGAAGGACTTGGATTCAGGACTCCAAAATTTGAAACAGCCTCATTTTTCATCCCCTTTGATTAACTCACTGGTTTATTTGCCTGTAACAATGACAAATGACGCCACTAGCTGATGCTATCACATTTGGCAGAGTCAGCCTGGTTCTGAACTCCTCAATTAAAACTTTACATTTTATGGTAATGCTTCGTGAGCTCTTGGGGGAAAAATGTCTTTGACAGATACAAGCTAAGTAGGAATCGGAAAGGTTCCCAACAGCAAGAACCCATGTCCTAGTATTTATTCTGAACTACTAATATTCACCAATGCTGCTCACTACCACGATTGTAGGATGCCTATATTTCATTCTTACTGGGTTTTTTTCTGCTTTACTGTGAGTCTAATGTTGATGTTATTAACACCAGTGTAAACTGGGAGCTCTTTCATAGAAATTAACTGTGCTGGCTTTACAGTACTACAGGCTCCAGAAAGGCTAAACATGCCTCATCCAAGCAGCTGAGGGCAGGTGGTTGCTTGTTGAAGTAGAAATCTCACCTTTCACTTAAAATCTGGCTCCTGCCTGCCTGGCTTTTAGGAGAGGCTCTCTGAATGCAGAAATCCCAAACCAAGAAAGCAAACTAAACTGCAAATGTTGTATTTTTCACCTCTTGTTATAGTTGCCTGGGGGGTGGCTGGGAAGACATCTCGTGGTTGTTGGGATTTCAGGTCAGATACTACTGAATGTCAGGGCTTTGCAAGGAAGGGACCTCATGCCATGCCTGTTGCATCCATTAATGCCAACAACAGTTTTGGTCTCCAAGATGGTCTGCTTGTGGGATGGACCCAAACCCTCTCCTGTCCTGTATCATATCTGAAATGTTTTACATCCAGTGGACAGAAACAGACACCCCAACTCCTCCAGACTACTTGGAATGCTCTGTTAGGGGGCCTTGAATCCCATCCAGTGTCCTAAAATCCAATTTAATCCACATCATGGATACAAGAAGTGCTGTCAGACTTAGACCCAGCAAAGTCTGTATCCAAATCCTCATGTCCCTGCAAGCCACAGCACATGTCCAGGAAGAGGAGATAGGAAGAAATCTCCAGGAGAAGCTCCAGGCATGTCTCACAGAAAAGTGAAGGGTTCCCTTGAGTGTTGCCCTGCAAGACAGGAGCAAGAAGACAATTTGGACCTTTTTTGCTTACCCAGGCACAGAGGAATGAAGGTTAATGTGTTCAGACCCACTTTTCTGGGGAACAGCTCTAATAATATCAGAGATGTGATGATCTGTGCTTGCTGGTGTTAGCTCTAGTACACAGAAGAGGAGGATGAGTCAAGAACCACACACCTGGAGGTCTGGGGGAGACACAGGTAGACCTAAATGGCCCTGTATTTGACATTAAGTCTAATTTTTGCAGGCAAAGCCAGCAGAATGAGTGGCTGTGTTGTAAGGCTGACCTGTAAAATGCAAAGTACTCATCCACTCCTCCCCTCCTGTGGTGCTGTTAGTAATTAATTCAGCACATCTGCTAATGCTCTTTGTCTCTCTCCACTGCCCATGGCTCTTGTTTAAATGTTAATACTGCATGTGCTACCTTTTATCTGGAGATGAAGATGGATTGCTGTGTCAGACTGGATTTAAATTCATTTTGCTGTTAAAAAAATTGTAATTATATTGAAAGGTTGTATGAAGTCCAAGACCTCTCTGGGCTACTGTGGTTAATTAGCTGCTACAGATATTGTGCATTCAATCAAATTGTTCTCACTGCATTAAATTTGGTTATTAAGCACTTGAAATAGTTGAGATATTAGCAATGCTTGATCACTGGAAGGTCACACTCTTCGTTACTCATCCAGGCTGTGTGTCAGGCAATTTAAGTGCAAATGGATTTGTGGGTTGAAGAGCCCTCTGAGAAGGGATTTGGTAATGGCTGGCAGATTTGCACAGACCCTGAGGATGTAGTGTGAGGCTAGGGCTGGGACCTTCAAGATGTGATGAGTTCTTCATGCAGCAGGTCAGGTGAGATCTGTCCCTGCTTGCAGGCTCCACCAAGGAAGCACTCACAGTGTTTGTGAGGGACCTACTGAAAATGTCCTACCAGGTTGTCTGTAGGAAGGGAGAGGATCGTTCCAAATAAAGTCAAATGGGAGTGAAAAGAAAGCTTTCAATGATGATATGAAATTGGGAAGGGAGGTACCACACATAAAAATAAATATCATTGTGCTGATGCTCTGAAATATGTTGGCTTTTGACAAACAAAAGCCTTGTGACCACAGAAAAGGAAGACATGCTGAAGGTGCATTTGGTGACACCAGCAGGCAGAAGAAAGTTCCTGAGTGGTGAGCTGGATTCTACCTAGTTTGTTTGAAGGCATCAGGTGATGTGGCTGAGACAGCCTGTGGGGTACCTAACACAGACACCTTCACCTTAGAGACGGAACACTGGGGCAGGAGGTTAGTCAAGGTCACAGAGAACAGAAATCTAATATTTTCTAGAAACAAACCCAAAGCTTTTCCATTGCTCAAAGTCCACTTCAATGCATTATTTGGGTTATTAAAACAGCCTTCAGCCCCTTTCTGCAGGGATGATGCTGCAGCTTGGGGTCCATACTTCAGATCCTCCCTCCTTAGCAGCTCTCACCTGCCACCTCCACGTCCCTAAGGGAGGAAGGCAGTGAATATTTACTTCACCAAAAAAACTGCAGCGACCTGTACTGCCCTCCTGATTCATATTCCAGGTGCTCCCCAAAAATCCTGATTGCTATGTGCTTCTCTGCAGGAACGTGGTGTGCTTGTCTTCATTGGTCTTTCTTTTGGAAAAATAGAGAGGAGAAAAGGTTAGAGTTTCTCTCTCCACTGGACATGTGCTATCTCCCAGCCCCGCAGCCTGCAGCTGGTTTTCTTTGTCAGAGGATTTTGGCTGAGCTGCCGTGATAATTACACAGCTGGGCAGTGGGAAATCCCGCCCAGTAGCTGACGCCTGCCTAATCGCTGCTGGTTGTGTTCGGAGACTCCAGGACCTGCTGTAATAACACAGCCACTTAATTAGTCTTTTCCTGAGTAAAGGCTTTGGAAAGCAAAGGAATCGCAGCTTCTTAGGTCCTATTAACTGTGTGAGTACACAACGGGTGAAAACAGTCCTGATAAAGGACCATGAATAAGCTGCATAAGGGAGTTTATGTATCTGGGTGTCAAAGCTGTGCCTTGCCTCAGTTTCCCCCTCTTGTCTTTCTTGCTGTCTGGTGTCAGGACAGTCCAAGTAACACCCACTCCTGGGGCATGGTTTATTACAAAGACATTACAGTCCAAATGTCAGGATAAATCAATATAAACATTTCCTTCTGTCCCAGTGCTGTCTGGCATTTCACCCACCTCTCCATTTGTGAAGCTTTCATCACAAGCAGCTCCAGCTCACCACCCAGGCTAACTGCTTCATGTAAGTGCCTCTGAAACCAGCCTGTGCTGTTATTTTAGCTTGTTTCTAGGTTTGTATTAATGACAGAGTGTCTCTTCTGTGTTTGGAGAATTCAGCTGCTGAATTAACAGTGAGCTGAATCACGGTAATTTACTGTGCCTGTGCTTTCACCCTGTTGCAACTGGGAAAATTTTGCAGAGATTTAAACTAATTTATTCCCTTGTCCTGCTTGCCTTGGGCTTGGGAGACAGCATTGTTAACCATGGCTCAGCTGACAGCATTGCACTCTGTCAAAGTATAAATAAACTTTGCTGAAAATCAGAGTTAAAAGAGTGTAAGGGCCCTTATTATCCAAACGTGGAAAAAAGAAAAGAAAACCTCTCATCTGCTCTTCTTCTTCATTGACCATCCAGACCCCTCATAATCCCTCATTACTCCTTTCTTGCCTGGACTACGAGAATTTACCAGCCCCTCAAACCTTCCTCCTGATCCCTGACCCATCCCCAAATCCTGACAATACTTTCATCCTCGTAACCAGGTTCTGACCTCTCTCATCCTCACCCACACGTTCTTTATTCCTTCCCTTCTCCAACCCACCCCAAATCCGTCTCCTTCTGTCAGTAGTTCTTGTCCTGGCTGATCTCTTCAAACTCTTCAAACTGCTCAAAGTCCTCCAAGTTGGCATTTTTGCTGTGTGGCAATCCCATTTTTGCCTACATTTGAGACTCTTCACCTCTCCTCTTCCTGGCACTTTCTTCCACTTGCCACTGACATGTGTGGCCACCTTCCCTGTGCTGGCCTTCCTTTGCCTACTCTTCCTCTGTCTGCTCTGGCAGGGCATCAAATAACAACCACAGAAAACATCCAAACAGGGCTTGAAAGCAAGAAAAATAGGGTATTTAAAGGAGGAAAACATCCATAAGATGGCTCCATTTAATTATACAGACTCCAAGATCTCTTTGGTTGGATGAATGAAATTCAAAACCCGGTCCAAATTCTTTTGTAGTTTGGTTTGTAAAGGTGCAGTCTTAAACTCTGGCACTCTGACTCCAGTCCAGATTTCTTCCTCTTCTGAGCTGTTCCTGGTTTCAGTGTTGGGTCAGATTGAAGTTATCCCTGGAGATGGGGTGCCAACACCTTCTCCATTCTGAGCTGGATTTGCTCTTCAGTTCCCCCTGCAAGTTCAGTGCTCAGAGCAGAGATATATTAGTGTTTTTCATTCTCTCTTTAGTCCCTAGGACTGTATTCAAATCAGGAATTCATAATATCTAATTTTTCCTGTTCATCTTTCATGTCCACATTTTTTGTGCCAAACTTTGACAGATTGCATCAGTTCTTTGTGGTAGACCAACAGCTGTAACAAACCTGTGGGTAAATGACATTTAGGCACTTTGGAAGACACGTACCAGCATCTTCTTCTCCCAGAACCACACACCCAAATATCTTCCCAGTACAAATACTGCTGAATCCAGACTCCAGATATTTATTTTCCTTTGCTACTTTTCTTATTTCCTGAGAATCAGTTGGTATCTCACAGAAAAAGCTCAAGCCATTCCCAGCTCAGAGTTGTCTGTCTCCCGAGGCAGCTCCACAGCTCTCAAGCTTGGCCATGTGGTGCTCAAAACCAGACCAGGATCACTGCCCTGAGTCCCCTGAGTGAGAAAAGGGAGGAGGGGAGAGGAGATAAAAGTGAGGGTGTGATAGTCCCTCCAATGGACCTGCTTACAGAGCTCCTGGGTGAAACTTCATTCAAAACGTCCTTTTTTTGCTGAAAATGCCTTTAAAAAAAAAAATCAAAACAAGAATCTGTGGGAAATGTCCAATTTCAACAACAATTTTAAGGTTTTCATTGTGGAAGAAAAAGCTTGAAAAATGTGCAGTTTTTTGGCAAAAGTAAGCTAAGGAGTTTGGCAAAAACCCAAACAAAAACCAAAAACCAGAAACCCCAAATTGTTTTGGTTTCTGGCCAAAATGTTTCCAGTTTTTGATTGCCAGAAACCAAACATTTTTCAGTTTTTACTTCTTGAATGAAAACCCCTGAACCTCTGCAGAAAAATGTTAAGATAACTTTTGTTTTCACTGAATATCTTCCATAAGAACAGAAACAATTTCTGTCTTTCCCCTTTTTTCTCCATGGATGAATGTGTGTGACTATGGGACTGTGATGTTCCATTTCTGAGCTCCATTTGCCTGTCAACCTGAGCTGCAGCACTTTCTCTGCCTCCCTGAATTCCTCCAGCCCTGGCTGCCTGCCCATTTCTGGCTGTTCGTGGACAGGTTTGAGCATCCTCTGCAAAACACTTGGGCCTTCAGCTTCCAGAGATGTCAGGAGTATCTGAGGATGGCAAACACATCACAGGACTAGATGGGCATTATGCAGGACCTGGCCCTCAAAAATCTATCTTCATCTTGGAGGGGAAGCCTGGATTAGGCAACACATCTTGGCTTCCTAATTGTGATTTTTCAGCCTTGCTTACCACCCACTGTGCCTAGGATTACACCTGTCTGAATGTGCATGTTCTGCATTGCTGTGTTCCAGCTTGGATACACTCCCTTAAAAACAATTACTTCATGTGGTGGATCTAGTTAACACTCCTTCCAGCTCTGAGAAGCCTCTGACCCTGCATATGCTAAGTGTTAGCAGTTGTGCTCTAGTTGCTGTAATTCTCATTACCTCAGTGTAGACAAGACCTGTTTGCACCTTAAAAGCTTTAAAATCCTTTAGGGGAATCCCTATGGAGGGTTTGATGATGGGGGTGGTTTTTTTCCTCCCAAAAATGCTGAGTGCCAGTATCTGCCAGTTCCTTCACTGGAGCTATGTGAGATGGGCACTTGTGGCAGCTCAGCCAACTTTTTGCCCTTTACCAGCCCACTGAAGTCATCACCAAATATAAAGCCAGGCCCTTCTGGGTTTTCTTCTTGGTTTCAGATGCGAAGGTGACCAGCTGTTGATTGAGTGTTGCAGAGATCTTTGGAGAACAGTGTGCATTCAGCATGGAGATGAAGGGATAAATTCAGACCATTTGTGCTCTTGGCATGCTGCTCCTCCTCATCGCTGTGTGTTTGCTTTAGAAGTCTGACTGGCTGACATGCCCCGGCCGCCGGCTAATGCGGATTAATTCTGACTCTCTTTGGGCTTCAAGGAAACAGATTGTGGAGGGGTTTTCATCACAAGGGGAATGAAAGAAGCTAGCAGAGTATCTTAACCCAAACCACGTCACCCATTGCTTTCAATCAGAAAGGAGGACAGATGAGATTAACCTCAAACCCCCCCCGGCTTCCTTGCGGACGCTGCAAACCACAGTGCCAAGTGAGAGAGGAATGCAGGAAGAGGATGATTTTTTTTGTGGACATGTAAGGAACTGGGCTTAGACCACCAAGCCCATTCTACACTGGCCACCGAACAGTCATCAGAGGGTGTTGACTTTTGACCACTACTGTTTTTGTTAACAGGAAAAATAAAACCATATGTTGCCTAAGTAGATGCACAAAACTTTTCTCCAAATCCCCACAGACAAACTGTCAGCAGCAAAAGTATTTACTTCGGTAATGCAGCTGGGCTTAATCCCAGCCCCATTGTGTTTGTGCATGCCTTTTCACCACGGAGCTCAATAACATGCTGTTTGTGAAGAGGGTGAATGAATGCATGCAGTATGATTTCGGTTATTAGAACTATCGGTTACAGCCCGAGACAAAGGGCTGGAGTCAACAATGGTAGCACTACACAGGCCCCGCTCATGCTTCGAGTTAGGCTAAATGGAAATCTCAGTCATCAGTCACGTCAACTAGCCATCAGCTTGAGGTAGGACAGCAGGACTTGGCCCGGTGGTGCAGATCCTCAGCTGGCTTAAATCAGCGTAAATCCAGTGTAGTCCAAGGAGCCACAGCTGAGGATTTTGGCGCCTACTGTCTATTTTTGAGTTTAGTGGTTGTTGAATGCTTAATTGTCTGGGCTGCATGCTCCTGCAGCTGAGCCATGGATGTGCTCACAAGCTGCTTCCTCCTGGCTGGGGGGTCACAAACACCAGTGAGGTCCCTGGATGGCACCTCCATCAGCGCCAGCCCCGGGGCAGTCCCAAGCAGAAACGCAGGCTGGGTGGAGAATGAGTTGGGAGCAGCCCTGGGGAGAAGGACCTGAGGATGTTGGTGGTTGAGAAGCTCAACATGGCCCCTGAAGATTGTCAATGTGCACATGAAGCCCAAAAAGCCAACCATGTCCTGGGCTGCATGACAAGAATGGTGACCAGAAGGTCAGGGGAGGTGATTTTCTCCCTGTACTCTGCTCTTGCAAAGCCCCACCTGCAGTTTTGTGTCCATCTCTGGGCCCCCAACATAAGGAGGATGTGGACCTGATGGAGCAAGTCCAGAGGAGGCCACAGAGATGTTCAGAGGGCTGGAGCCCCTCTGCTGTGGAGACAGGCTGGGACAGCTGGGGGTGCTCAGCTTGGAGAAGAGAAGGCTGAACCTTCCAGTACCTAAAAAGGCCTCAAGAGAGCTGGACAGGGACTTTTGACCAGGGCATCGAGTGACAGGACAAGGGAGAATGGCTTCAAACTGAGAGAGAGCAGGTTTAGATTAGATATGAGGAAGAAATTGTTTACTCTGAGGGTGGTCATGCACTGGCACAGGCTTCTCAGAGAAGCTGTGGATGTGCCATCCCTGGGAATGTCCAAGGCCAGGTTGGATGGGACTCTGTGCAACCTGGTCTAGTGGAAGGTGTCCCTGCCTATGGCAGGGGGGTTGGAACAAGATGATCTTCAAGGTCCCTTCCAACCCCAGCCATGCTGTGATTCTATGACATGGCTGCATCAAAATCTGGGTGCAGAGTAACTCTGTGTTCAAATACTGTGAACACTGTAAGTTCTAAACTGGTGTGGAGGGAAATCAGGCACCAAATCTGTTCTCTTGTGAGCCTTCTCTTCTCAGGTTGCAAACATCTGCAACCAAAGGCAAGTCTTGCAGCAGCAGGTCCATGCCTGGTTCCAACACTGCTTTGGTGGCAGGATGGGCAGGATGTGGATCCACTCCCTGTGGCAGAGTGCTGTCAGTGTGCCCTGGTCCCCATTGTGCTGGGCTGGTGACAGGGAATGGTGCATACCCCCTCACAAACTTGCCAAAGGGTTGTTTTACAACCTGAGAAGCTGCAGCTGTTGCAACTATAGTTTGGAAAGGGAGGGGGGAAGCCACCTGTATTCATCATCACCAGAGGAGCCAAGATATTTCAGAATAGTTCTTTCTCACACAGCTGCAGCTGGAGGTGTGAAAGTAGTTCAGCTCCCACGAAAAACTGTCTTGATGCCTTTTTCTTGTGCTGGAAATGCTTCATGGAGATGAATTTGTGGCAAATAGAGCTGTGCTTTAAATTTGAGGAACCCTGACCATGGTTAGATCAATGCAAATTATCTGTTGCCAAACACAAAATAAGTGAGGAAGAGGCCAAATTTCTTTTTGTATAAAACAAAAAGAACTCATTTTCTCAAGGTAAAGGCTCGTAGATAAACCAGATCTTCCCAGGAAAAAGAAGATCTGGTTCTGCTGACATTTCCATAAACCTTTTTTCTAATATTCCATAATAAACTTGAGCAGGTTGCTGATAGACCTATGCAACAAAAATCATTCAGACCTGCAAAAAACCCATGACAAGAGGAGTGATTTAAAATATCCTTTGTAGACCTGCACAACAAAGTAAAACACCTGATAAAACTTAGGGACAGTCCCTAAAATATCCCTGTAAAATATGGGACATTTGTTTTAAGGCTGTTTGATACCATTTGCTTGACAACGTTGAAAAATATTACAGTGCCACCAATTATTTCCATAACATCAAACATTTGGGATGAGAAGTAGATGTATTTTGGGGCAGAGTAAGGAAAGAAGCACAGTGAGATGCAGAGGAATTAAACCAGAGAGAAAGCCCAGCACCGTGGACATGCTCTGGTAACACACATTCAGCATCACAAAGCTATGGCTGTGTCAGAGTGTCACCATCAGTAATATAATCTGATTAAAACATTGGCCCTGGGTGTGCTGTGAGCTGCACATGAGAGAAACCTTCTATCCTGAAGAGCTGATGGGCAGGAAGGCGAGGGCAGGGCTGGGAGGCTTTGCAGAAGGAACACTGAAGTTGAAGACAATGAGGCAACCATTAAAAATCACCCATGGAAAAATGCTGGTATTTTTTCTGGTTTTCTGGGGAGTGGCAAAATGACTCCTTTGTGGAAGAATTTCAGCTTTCAGCAGAGAAGATGAATCTTTTGATATTTTTTCCCCAGAGAAGTTTTCCTCTATTTTTTATTTAGGCTGATGTTGCCACTGAATCTCATAATTTTCTTCAAAATTTCATATAGAGCATGCAACTGGGAATCATTCTGAATAATTCTTTCTATATATAAATTCTACACCTCTCAATGTTGCCCTCATGCTCCTTCTTCTCATCCAGGACTCAGTCCCCTATTCAGTCCTTGAGTGAAGCTGCTTGAAGGGATTCCCAGTGCTCCTTAGGCCCAAACATTATCCTTCTGTTGCTTGGCAGTTTTCTGTCCTGCAGCCATGCCAAAACAGCTCCTCATGGGTCATGCTGCAAATGGGGTCTGTGCAATTTCTTTAAATCTCAGTTAATCTATTTCCCCCCACTTTGGTGCCAATAGTTTTCTTTCACTGACCTGCTTTACCAATGGTTGAACAGTTCCTAAGGAGAACATTCAGGAACCTCTTCAGCTGGCTTTGCCTCTGGAAAAATGTCACACAGAAGATGTTAGGAGAGTGTTTTCTGGACAGTGCCTTGTGTCATCGAAGCAATAAGCTCTTTGAGATCAGTTGTGGGCAGAACAAGGGTCTCCTCTGCTGATCTCAGTGCTGTGCCTTCATGCCAAATACTTCCAGGTAATGAAGGTCTGAGCAGCACATCCAAGGGGGGCATTGCTCGGGAAAGGACATGAGCAGGAGCGCTCCCAGAACGGTCACGGGCAGTTGGTTAATGCCATTTTCAAGGCTTCCCATGCCTTTGCTTGGCTGCAGTGCCCAGAGCAGGCTGCTGTGGGAGAAAGGGTTGAACCACAGGAAAATTATAAGTGAGTTAAAATGTTCGTGGTCTCCCCAAGCCAGCTAGGATGCTATTTAAAGGACTGTATTATTCCCTGCTGCATCTTCTGGCCTGCACAGGGAGCTTTCATTAGCGCGGCTGGCAGAGAGAGAGAGATAGTGCCTTGGAGAGCTCACGCGGCTTTCCACAACATCCCAGCTTGAAAGAGCCTTTGACTGTGCGTCTTGCAAAATGTTTTCTCTGAGCTGTCAAAATAGGCATCACTCAAACCGGAGCAGTCTGGAACGCGTTACGTGCGCGTTGGTGCACCGCGACCAACAGAGCTGCAGCCGCGGGGAGGGGTCACAGCAGGGGCTCCCTGAATCCCAGCGAAGACACTGGGATCCATGGAGCATGTCTGAGGTCCCGGGAAGTGCCTCAACCTCTGTTGTGGGGGATAAAATCCCTCAAGCCCGAGTGGGGTTCTCTGCAGTGGTCACAACTCTTTCGAACCCTCTTAGGTTTGCAAGCATTTTGCTACCCCATCCCTCAAAGAAGGGCAGGTCCCTTGGCTTTCTCTTCCTCTTGGGTAGAGCCTCCCAGCAGGGGATGGGAGGGTGCACAGGCAGGGACAGAGAGTCACATGTCACAGCACACAGTTACAACCTCCAAAGGAACAGTCTGAGCTGGGAGCTCTCACAGATGACAGATCTTCCAGACCTGGTGTGGTCCTGTCTTGCCCCAGAAAATACTCCCATGGACTGGAGCTCTCCTGCCCTGCTTTGTCTGACCTGCGAAGTCGAGGAGCAGGACACTGGCCATCACCTACTCTTGAAAACATGTGAGGTGCTGTTGTAATTTGGGGGTCAGCTCTCAGGAACCCATTTTGAGTGCCTCATGCCCAGCCCTGAGGACATGAAGGCTGTTGAAGGGGGCTGTTCCAACACCCAGATTTTCCTAAGGAAATGGAAAGCAAGGCACAAAGCAAGCTCTGGTAACACTGGGATGGACAGGCAGGCAAGCTGCTTTTAGTAAAACTCTTGGGCACTTCTCTGGAGCCTGTTGGAAGTTGTTGGGACACACTTGATTTTGAGAAGAGATTTTGGTGTCGTGTGTTGTCAGAAAACATCCCAGTGAGTCCTGATCACGGCCAGAGGGTGTCCTTCGGAGCATGTGGGATTTCTCGGCCAGGGCTGGTGGCTTGCTGTGCTGCTGGAGCCCTTCTGATGGTGCCAGGCTGACGCTAGGACAGTGCCAGGTGCCAGCCGTGTCCCCAGGGCAGCCCAGGGAGCAGGTTCCTCCCGAGCTGCTCGCTATCGGGAATGCAGGCATAGTGTTTCCATGAGTAAGCCTCGCTTGCAGGGGTGCATGTTTGCAGGATGAGGCCATGGAGCGAATTAGTGAGTGAGCCCCTGCCCTGCTGCAGAGCTGATGAAGTACATGTGATGTGGAGCTGGGCAAACGCACGTTTCAGAGCTTTTAATTTCACGCTTCCTGAGCAAGCACACTGTTCTCTGTAAAAACTGCAGGACTCTTGGTGGGCTTATTTCTGTATTTAATTTAGCATTTATTTAGAAAAGGCTTTAAATGAGGGTGATACAGAGATGGGGCAGATTTGCCTGTGGGCTGGGGCAAGTGGCATCTTTCTGGTTTGCACAATGAGGTGTGGTCCTGCTCCGTGGGTCTGAGACACAGCACATCACTGAACATTCAAAAATACATGCTGCAAGCATCTTGCTCAGTTTGAGCTGTGGCCCTTCCCTTCTAAGCAAAGTGGATGACAAACGAGGTGTGAGGTAGGGGTGTGCAAGGAGTCCCCAGGCAAGTCAGAAAGGTTTAGTACCCCCAAACAGCAGGTCCCCATTCAGGTCCTGATTACACTCTCATGTCATGTTAACATCACATGACTGGAGCTGATGTGCTCCCAGAAGGATTAATTAGCCTTGCTTTTGGATGATGCTGATGTGGCCAGACCGTTTCCAGGTCTGAGGTCACCTCTGGGATCTGTGCATTCTGCTTTGTGCTGCTGTGCTCCCAGATGTGCACAGGAAGACACTGCTCCTACACTTAGTGAAGTGCAAGGAAGGAAAGGTAGTAGTGAATGTAGCAAAATTGTTGGGTTTGTAAATGTAATTTTTTTCCTTTCCTCTAATTTCCTAATTGCCTTATAGCCCTAAACACCACCCCAGAACTGCAAATCCTTACCAGATCTCCAGTCCTTACCTGGCTTCTAATCCTATAAACCCATTTCCCCCCATCTAGGAGATAGCACATGGAAAACTTTGGGTTCATGGTCATACTCCCTGCACGGATGTGAGTGCAGTCCAAGCAAATAAATCCTGAGTGCAAGCATTCATACATTAAGAACTTCACACTCGGAAACATGACCACACTAAATTGCTGCCAGAGTTTTAAAGGCAGCTTTTGAAAATATTGGCCCTGCACCTTGTATTTCTGCAGCAAATGGTTTGATTCATCAGGGAAACACCAGCTAACTGCTCATCAGACTGCATCCTGGAGATGCAGGGAGCAGAGGGGCTGGGATGAAGACAGATCTCTGCTTGTGCATGAATACACCCTGGACTGATTATCTATCAGAGGAAAAGAAACTC
The DNA here is from genome assembly GCA_013400515.1 of Erpornis zantholeuca. NCBI lineage: Eukaryota > Metazoa > Chordata > Aves > Passeriformes > Timaliidae > Erpornis > Erpornis zantholeuca. The sequence continues at coordinate 313,202 of VZTN01000489.1, forward strand.
TTTGTGATTTCTGCCTTTATTTGCCATGTCTCTGTAATTACAAAGAATTGAAATAGCAGAGTATAAGAAGCATATGCTCCCCAGAAACACTCAGCAGCAATGTTTTTGGCTCCTGTGACTTCTGCTAGCAGAAGGTTCAATTTCCTCCCCATCAGCACCAGGTTTTATTAAGAATGAACATTTTCCCTTTATTTTTCCCCCAGTTCCCAAAGTATTATTGATAGTTGATTATTACTATTTTATGTGAGGTCATAGCAATTAGTTTTGAACTGCAGACCTGCAAATGTGCAGTCTGTAAAACTCAGGTCAGTGTGGGAGTGCAGAGGTAGTGTATGCCTGTAAGCCACCCTGAGGCTATAAACTCTATCATGGAGAAGTCAGGAGATTCCAGAATGAAGACTTTACCTCCAATGTTCATTTGGCTTTTACAGACAGGCGTCTCCTGAAGGACTCCTGACCATTTTGCCATGTTTTTGTGTGGGATCTGCTCCTTTCAGCTCACCAAAGGAGACACTGCTCTCGCAAGGAGCAACCACTCAGCATTTGATGTCAGCCTTGGGGTTGCTCCAATGTGTGCTATGGATGAGGTGGGACAGCTCTTCCCCTCTCAGCCTTCACTGCTCGGGGCCCTGCTCACCCCACAGTTCCTCTCTCTCTCTTCTGCTGGCTCAAGGCTGTCTGTGGGTCTTGCCAACGTGTCTCACTTTCAGCCCTCTCAGCCTTCTTCCAAAACAACTCCCTTGCTCTCCTCTGTACGGCAACTCCAGGAGTGATTTATGGTGTAATTCATGAGTTATATACTATTACAATAAGTATCATGGAAAGGGATAGAGCAAGGGGATCTTCTGCTTCTTTGCAAAGACCCCTAAACTTGAGCCCATGGCTTACACTCTCTTACGTATTTGGGATGGGGGCCAGGATATTAGGAAAAAGTTCTTCACTGAAAGGGGATAAGCACTGGAACAGGGTCCCCAGGAAAGGAGTCACCATCCTTGAAAGTATTCACAAAACAAGTAGGCATGGCACCTTGTGATATGGCTTATCTTGGTATTGAGTCAAAAGTTAGACCTGAAGATCTTGCAGGGCTTTTCCAACCTTAATGATTCTACAACTCTATGATTTTATCAGAGGGAACATGCTCATGGAGACAGGAACTCAATTTTAATACCTACCAGTGTTTGAAGGAAATGATCTTTTCTTGCACAAAACCCATCCCTGACACTGGGGCACCAAACTGGTTTCTTGTGCTTAGTGCTATGAGAAATCCCTCAGGCTTCAGAAAGATCAATCACATTGATGCCCCCAAATCACACCTGTCAATATTGATATGAAAGGACACAGATTTTATAAGTTATTGGTGTTTTGTGGATTAAAACTTTTAGAGCAGTATTTTGGGCAAGCTTATTCTATGTGTAACTTTGGATTAAATTTTATACTCCCCCGGCCCTTAACTTTTATAACACATTTTGATTCAATCAGGATTTGCTTGAATTCACCATTATATCTGAGGGCAGCATTTGTCCTTCTCTCAGCTGATAAGTGTGGTTACACTTAAAGTGATCCTTGAAGGAAAAGGTACAACTAATAACAGTAAAATCAAATTACTGAATACCTATCAAGGACAAAGTGTTGTGGAAAACACTTTGATCTGACTAGAACACTTAGCTCTACACAAAATGAAATATTGTCTGATATCTAGGGCTTTTCATAAGCAAGTGGAAACGAATGTAATTATGATAGGCAGAGAGAAAAATCAATGTTTTGATTTGAAAATTAGACTTTTCTGGGTTGTTTTTTCTGGCTGAGACAATCTGACAGCATTTTATGAAATATTTTGATCTGCTTGAAGTTGTCTCTCTTTCTCTCTTTCTTCTTCTTTTTTTTTTTTTAACCAAAATGTTGTATTTTTGGCTGAAAATTTTTACTGTATCCAGAAAGGGAAATTGTTCTGTCAAGGGTATTGTAAAAGGCCCTGTGTTTCATTGCCTTTTAATGGAACCTTAATAGAAGTTGGCAGTGTAGATGACGAAGCTGGAAGGCTGCAGTGAAATTTGAACAATCAGAAGTTGTTCTGAGGTTCATGACCATGAGAGAGCCCTCGAAGCCCATAACTACTCACTCGGCCATAAAAATGGCTGATCTCATTTCTTCCCTCACGTCCCATCCTCGGGAGGAGCCCTCACAACTGCAGGGAGCCCTGGGGGACCAGGCTATGGCTATTGATTTTAGATGGAAGATGTGCAGATACTGCAGTGAGAACAGGAAGGATCAGCTTCACCAAAAAGAATGCATTGAAATCTGGAAAAGCTCTTGGGTCTGTGAGGGAGAGGATAAATTTAATCAATGTCTATGTTTCCAGCCAGAAAAGCCTGGCTATGCATTAAGCTGTAATGACCTCTGGCAGACTTTTAATCTAGATGTGAGCATTTTAACTTTCTTTTCAATGAGGAGCATGGCTTCTAAACCCTTTGAAACAGTTGCATCTGAATCAGTTTATGCTACTTGCAGCTTACATTGCACCCACTGGAAGTTCCTTGGGTTTTTGCTGGAGTATTCCAGAAATCAGAGTTAGAAGAAATAATCCCTGGGGCAACACTACCTGGATTGGTACTTCTCTTGCTCTCCTGCACTGGTTATTTGTTCCCTTTCATTTTCACTACACATTTAAAAGGCTTTTAGCTCTTAGTCTATTGGTTTGTCTATTGGAGAGCCTTTCATAATGGTTATTTCCTGGTACTGAATGCTGAACTTGGTCTAGGGGGACCTGTTTGTAGCATAGTTTTCCATAATTACCCAAAATTTACACAGCAATTCCAGGCTTATTATATGGGGCACAGTATGTAATTACAGGCATAACTTATTAGGTCCTAATTACAGCAAATATATCATTACACAAATCCTTCACGTTACTGTGTTGATATTTTTATATGGAGTGAGTGAATACAATTACTAATAATGACAATACCCATCTTACAGCTGCAGTGAAATTGGTGCCACTGTGACATGTAGCAGGGCAGGGGCAGGAGTAAGGAAATTTCCACTGAAATACAGTTGAGTTCATGAAATACCACATCCAAAAACCAAGGTGGAAAATCTCTCTTTATAGTTTATATATAAGAATTTCGTTCATCACAACAACCACCCAGGAAGAGGGATCCACATTATCTTGCTTAGATGATGGATCTCCTAATTATTTATGGGAGAGGGAGATGGTTCTCCAGACCCCAGAGTTGATGAGAGAGGGAAGGAATCCTATAAATGCAACAGCAAAGAGAGTTGAGGCAGCAGGTCACCAGGTGAGCTGTGCACATGGTGTGTCTCACCTTCCAGATTGGAAAACCTGGGCTCAGCCCAAGATTTGTAATAAAAGTGCTGTGAGTCACTGTAAACCTCCCCCAAAATGTGACCTGTGACAGCTGCCAAAGGTACGTAGCTTTAAGGAGAAGGTGTTAGTGCTGGCTTCTGTCAGACAGCCCTGGGTGTGGATTAAGGACACAGAAGGGGTTGGAGGCCAGTCCTGACCTTTGCATGCAGCTCTGTGAGGGGTTTGGGTTCATACATATGAGGGTTTATGAGGGTTTATGAGTGATTTGGGTTCATGCACATGGGTTAATGGGTTGATTAAGCACTGCTGTCCTGGCACTCCAAGATCCACTATCTCAGCCCTTGGCATGAGGGCATCTTGGTGGAGGGTGGAAACAATAGAGATTTCTTTTTCCTGTAGTATTATATTGAAAAGTTCAGGCGGTGACTTTTGTTTCAACATCTAAGTATTTATATCTGCTGCATAGTTTAGCCTGAAATTTGTTTCCTTTGCTGACAGGTTAACCTACTTTCTGGGGTCTGTCTGCAGCAGCCCACCAGCAACTTTGCCAACACTAACCTGGATTTACAATGCTGAGCCCCTGTTTTCCACAGCAGCAGGACAAGGGTCAGCCACTCTCATTTTGTTCAGGTTTCCAGAGCACCTGAAAGTGACAATAAGTGGAGAAAAAAACACAGGCTGGGGTCTGCCCTGAGGCATATCCTTGGGGTATGTGGTTGGCAGTCATCAACAGGACCTAGTTTGCCACCCTGGCCACCTTGGTTTGGGCAGAAAGTCTGTTTTTCCACCCTATTTTGGTATGGAAATAGCCCAGTTAGAGCAGAGATGATGAATGGGAACCATGGCAGCCAGAACCAGCCTGCCAAAGTGATTTTACCCACCCATGCAAAGACTGAGGGGTCAGCCTGAGGGGGAGTATTTCTATTGATGTGGGGCAGAGGGAGGAGATACTCAGCTGAGCTTGGCGAGGGTTGTTGTGCGAATGTGGTTGTGCCGGTCTACAAATCATATAATCATAGAATATCCTGAGCTGGGGAGGACCACAAGGACCATCAAAGCCCAACTCCTGGCTCTGCACAGGATAAGCCCAAAAAACAATGATGTGCCTGACAGCATTATCCAAATACTCCTGGAACTCAGGCTTGGTGCTGAGACCACTGCCCTGGGAGCCTGTTCAGTGCCCAACACCTTCTGGGTGAAGATGTTTTGTTAATATTCAAACTAAACCTCCCCTGTCACAGCTTCATGATGTTCCTTCAGGTCCTAATAGTTACTTCTGACAGTGAAAGCCACTTTGAGATCAGTGTTCAAGGATAGAAACAGTAAGAAAAGGTCATACTGCTCCTCTGCATCTCTACTGATCCCACCAACCACGAGCAACAGCAAACCCTTGAAAGAATGGAATCTGCCTTTATGATTATTCCACACATATTTGAGGCTTCATAGACAGCCTTTCAACCCCTGGCAACTTTGAGATTTATATAAGGGGTGATATAAAACCTGGCTTGAAAAAGTTTGGATTTAGAGGTGTCTGTGCAGGACAGAGCTCCTTGTGCAAGAAGGATTTGGCAGCTGCAAGAACATTTATTTAACAAGCAGGTAAACAGTGATTGCTGCTGTGAATCCTGTGCAGTACTTTGAACAAGTCTGGCAGTGTTGTCACATTTACAAGATGATCCTTTAGTATCCTTTGGTTTGGTATCAACTTGGCCAGTAAATTCCTTCAGCAATTGCTAGATCAGAATTAAGAGCTGATGCCCTTCACCCACCACAACTGGCACCTGTGCAGTGGATGCAGTATGAGCAAAGGGTGCAGTGCTTTACATCCAGGCAATGTTACAGTTTTGGTGTGTGATTTCAGGTTAAATACGGCATCCTGGTCCTGTATGGCATTCAGCATCTGCGAAAAACCCAAATATCTCCCCTTTATGTAGTGAACATCATCTCCCCTTGGTGCTGTGGTGGGTCATGGTCAGCTGAGCAGGGCTGTCATCCTTTGTGGGGGCTGTGTTTCCAAGGCTCCTGTGCCCTGCCATCCAATACGTGGAGCTGGGAGTCGGCGCCAACTGGGAGCAAAGGCTTTGGCTCTGCTGACCCTGGGGAGGTGACGGCACGAGGGCTGTTTTGCTTTTCCAGCATGATAACAAACATCATTCTCTCGTTATCTTCAGAGAGAGAGATCTCTCGGGGAGGGGAGGAGTGAGGCAAGGTCAGCTCTGTACCTCGGCTGACACTGCTGTATGCCCAGCCAGGAAAGCCTCCATGACAGTGTTCAAACTCACATGTTTGCTGCCCTTTAGTAAACATTTATCCTTCTTGTTGTTGTCAGGAGCTGGGCTGAGACAGGAGCAGGGGCAGTGGCAGGGGTGGCATTGCTGTTCCTCTCGCCTTGCCTGACCTCTCACTGCAATTCAAAAGCACCCACGCAGCCTCTTTCAGAATCTCTCTCAATTAAATCAGGCAAACTGGTTTATTTTTTTAGCTTTTAGGGACTATCGCTCTGCCATCACATACTGGAGGGTGGGAATAGCAGGGAATATTTAAGGAAAGTGAATTTGGGAATTTGTAAGTGAGCAACATGATCCCAAGGGTTAATATTTCCCTAATCGAGGGGACAAAGAATACCGTGTGACCTCAAGCCCCAATTGCAACCTGATGATGCTGTCCAGCTTGTGACTTACGTATTTGCAGCAAATTCCTTATCTATAACAGGCATTGAAAGGAAAAAAAAGGTAAATAAAGCCTATCAGCAGTATTGTATTGCTGACTCTCCCTGCAGACCTCGCTTTACTGATAATAATTAACTCCCTCAAACTGAGAGCCACTGCAGAACTCATAACTAAAATATGATGGTATTTCTCAAATTAAAAATGCTCAGTGTGTTTCACTCTGCTCAAATAAAGAAATGCCCACAGGGTTTCCTTAACTGTGTGAGTAACAGGACAGCTTGGGGTTGTCTCCATTGCTCTTGCTCAAAACCCAGATGAGAATTGCAGCATGGCCAACACAAAACCTGCTGTTCCTCCTTTAGGTCATCTTGTGAGGCTGTTTTGGGTTTTTTTTCTACTGCACTTTCCCTTCTTCTCACTGTTTTCTCTGGCTGGGCCACACACACGAAGTCCAGTTCCTTGCTGGTTCTTGAAAGCAAATGCACTTTAAACCCAGTCCTTTGACATGAGTGCAAACAGCCCTGAAGCATTTCCTGTGGTCAGTGAGCTCAGCCCCTCTCCCCATTATAAGCTAAAAAAGCTGGCTTTAATGTATATAATAAAAGACATCGTTAAAAACTGTGCTTTAATAAAGAAATACAAATGACAATCTAAAAATGTATTTTATTGGGCTGCTAATAATGACCAGCAGTGAGAGTGGAGGGGGGAGCAATATAATGAGCTCCTGGGAGGGGGTTTGGACACAGCTGTCCCATGTGTCCCAGAAATCCAGCAGAAGACATCTTGAGCTCACTGGGAGCCAGGGGACTTGGCATTGAGCAGCCTGGCCCCCCAGACTCAAACCCTGCTGTGGCAAGCTCAGCTTCTGCACAGCAGCTCCCCAGCTCAGGGCTCACTGGCCAATTGCTCAGCTCGGGAAATAAACAGGCAGGCACTGAGGAGGTCAAGTTTTGTATATTCATGTCAGTAAAACAGAGACTATTCCCTCCCCTGCCCAGTGGTTCCTGCCTGCCCCATCCCCTCACCCGCCCCAGTGCCTGGCGATGCCCGGCCAGATCCACACTGGAGTAAGTCAGACACACGGGAACCTGATTCACACTGAAGTAGCCAGGAGGTGAATCTGGCCTCACAAATAACATTTCCATTGAGATTAACAGAACATGTTAATCTTCTTGGTTTGGAAACTCATATTTTTTTTACTTGAACACAGAGTTCTGTCCCTCCATCATTAGCAGATGTCCTGCATACAAACTGCATTACCTATAAAGTCTGCTTACTCCAAGCAAATGTTTCTCCATCTCTTCTCTCTTTTTTTTTTTTACTTCAATTTGAAGTGAAAGGTACAGTATAGGATTCAAATGCTTTTGCATTACACGGGTTTCTGACCACTTGTAAAACCCCACGGAAAAAACGACTTCACAAACCTGAAACGCTGGCTGAATCATTTTGCTGCACTTCTTTCTGCCTGAACTTTCTCACAATTTTTTTTCTCTCTTTGCTTTACATGGCACTTTGCTTTTGCTTGTTTAATTTTATTTCTTTATTAAAAAAAAAATAAATTCATAGCTCCTGTTTCAGCTCTCACTTTGTGTCAGTATTTCTACCCTGTGGATGTGTTGCACAGGCAGGAACATCAGGAAATTGCCCAAAAGGCAGAGCTACAGAGTAGCTCAAAGGAAGAAGCAAACCTGAATGCTGAAGCACAGTTTGGTGTTGTCCCAGCTCTTGCCCACACCAAATGCTGGCTTCAGGGTTGCAGGCAGGGAAGTGCAGGCTGAGGAAATAAGAGGTAACTCACAGAAGGGTACAGAAATTGGGCTTTGTCACCGACAGCTGGCTGGCCTGCTTGCCATGATCTGAATGGCACCTCTGACTTTTCTTTGGCTCAAAGATTTTAACATTAAGGCAAAAATAAGACACAGTGTAGAAGCTCCATCAAATCTTTGGCACAACAGCAACAACAACAACAACAAAAAATTACTGTACACATGAGCTGAGAGGTTAACATTTCCCAGTTAAGCAAAGGGAAAAGTGCTAAATAAATTGCACGTACTAAAAGGTGGCTGGCTTAACAACGATACGAAGCATCCCTGTCCTTTTGTTTTTTCTTTTCTTTTCCTTTTTTTCCTTTCTGTTCCAGAGATTAAGAAAGTTCCTTGGCCAATCATCATCTCCAATAGGGGTTTCTGCAAAAAAGCTGCTTTCAGTCTTCATCTGGATCATGCAACCTTTGCCAAGACCAGATGTAACTCCGGCTGGAAGCTCTTCTGAATCCTCCCTTCCTGGTTATTACTCCTGGAAAGAGAAAGATGCACCATGAGAACAGCGAACACATGGTGTCCCAGCGGCTCCTTGTGTGGACTGTCGCTGACGCACGCAGGACCATCCTTGGGGACTGCTGGCCATGGATATGCAATTTTTAAGAGTAGGGCTCATAGCAGAACCATCTGTAGGTGCCATAATGGTGGCCAGAGCCCACACAGAGAAGAGGGAGTGGCAGACAGGAAGAGGAAGGCTTGGGGAAGAAAAACAACACAGTAATTTAGTTTTGGGTCTAACTCCTGCTGCCAAAAAAAAAAAAATTAGAAGCGATGGCAAATACCTGGTATTTTCAGTTTCAGGAGCTGATCTCAGAAAGCAAAGGAGTTTCAGCTAGATGGGTTTATGTAGGAGATGGGCTTTACTTCTGTATTTTAGTTGTGTTGAGTTTTCTGCAGGTATGGCTGCTCAGTCTGTGGGACTGCAACCTGCCCCACATGCCTGTGCATCCCCTGTGAGTCACAGCTGTGGCAGATTACTTGGGAAATTACACTGGGCTACAGAGTATTATGGCAAGGTCCACAGGAAAATGGTCAACTCCAAACCATGGCAGCTTCAGACAAGGGAAATCTCATCTAAACCCCCTTTGGCATTAAATTAAGCCCCACAAATATCCCACAAACAATCGTTAGCATAGTTCAAAACGGAGGAAAATCCTCAGGGCCTGAGGATTTCATAAGATCACATCTCCATTGTCCAAACTGCCCTAATCACGTGGGCTCCTAAATCCTTCTTTAAATAACTTAGGAATTAGAAACTTGGAAATGAGATCACATTTAGCTAGTGCTACCACAGCTTCTTGTTTTTTGCCAGTGGATTTAAGAACCTTTCAGGGTGCAGTACAGCTTCTGAAGGTCCTTTGGGACAATCACCACTTCCCTGGACAGGTCAGCCATCTTTCTGTCAGTCTTAAGAAGGTCAAACTACTTAAAGCCTGGCCTGAAAAACTTTTTTCCCCAATCTGTTTTGTTTCTGTACTGCCTCTCCTTTTCCATCACTGCATATTGTAACATTAGGGTACAAAATACTAGTAACACACTGGTATTTATTTAATTTATGACTATCATTAGGGCAGCTGCTGTGAGATCAACGATTACAGCTGATCATCCATGACAAGCTAAGGGACAGGGGAACCTAAAATCTACCTTGCCACCCCCTCCATTCAAGCGCACACCCGAGGAAGCACAGGACTGCTCCAGGACCATCAAAGTTTCTCTTGATAAGAGTATTTCACCGAAAGCACTCAGGTCATCCTCCATGCAATAAATGCTGGTGTCTGCTGGACTCCAGATTCCTGGAGTTGTCTCTGGATAATCCCACCTAGTGCTGCTCAGGGAAGATGAAGAAACTATTGCACTAATTCAAAGCCTTATTTGGGATTTTGAATAAATGAGGTTTAGGTGGGAGAATGACAAACAGCCTTGTGTATTGCCAGTGTTTCTGTTGGGAACCTCCAACAATATGTAATATATATGAATTACCTGTAATGGAAAAATCAGTTGTTTAATTTATCCCACATTTAACTACAGAAAGAAAATGTACAAGAAGGGAAGCAATGACTGCTCTCATTAATATTAAAAGACAGCAGAGAGATCAAAAGCATTGGTGGGTTTGGGGAAGCAGGATGGCTTTAGGAAGAGGAGTCTCAGGGTCAGGTCTCCGCTCTGAAGTCTCTGCAGCTGGGGGAAGATCACCCATGGGAGGCAAGAGGGAATATGCACAAACGAGGCAAGGGCAGGTAAGGGTGTTTGTGCTGTACCTTCCAGACACAGGAAATGGAAAGGGGAATGGAGAGATCCCCCTGCAATGCGATGGAGATGCTCAGCACACCTCACTGGCACCACTCAATTGCTCCCCAGGCACTGCCCAACACGGCCCATGGGCTATGTTTGGTGGGAACAGGCTCCTTTCTTTCCCCCTCCACCCTTTTTCACTCCAGCCAGGAGCTCTGAAGACAGATTTATGAGCCTGGGTCTGCTTTAAGCTAATAACATCAGAACTCCCATGGCTCTTGAATTTGACAACTGGCCCAATGACCTTGGTGAGTTCGCAGCATCCCGGAGCATTTCAATCTCTATAAATCAAAGCACTTCTGGAATTGAGTCAGCCTTTGTTCCAGGGCTTCTCCTGTCTCTTCTACTCACATTTTCCTTTTGCTGCAGTTACCCAATATCTGTGGGGTGGATCTCACCCTATTCTTGGTAACAGCCTTGCTACAAAGGGAATGGACCCTATGTTGGGATCCTGCTCCCACCATGGGAACAAATCCCTGGCCTCAGTCTCTGTCTTCTGTGATGTGACTGCTCCAACACCCCTTTAAGCAAAGGGGCTTTTGGGGTCCTGTCATGCAACAGGGGAGTCCCACATCACATCCTTTTGCAAGGAAAAGCTTTGGGCCCTGCTCTTTGGGGTACTGATGCTCAGTGCCCCAATGGGCCAACGCAGGGTGTGCAGTGCCCTTGGGGAAGCTGCTGCTGCCTCCCTGTCCAGAGTTGGGTGACCTTGCTCATGACCTTGTCATGAGCCTTAGCACCTGTGCCCCAGCTGCAATCCCTGTTTTGGGCTGCAGGGACATACAAGACGCAAGTGACAAGCGAATTAATCTCGCTACCCTCTCTCACTGCCTTGTTTTTAAGCAGGTCCCTGGGTGGGTAATCCTTCAGCCAGCATGCAGCAGGGATAACTCACGGCCAGGCAGACCCAGGTCCCCTCTGTCCCCCCAGGGATGCTGCTCCATGGCAGATGGACAGATGGACAGGCGGCTCGGAGTGGGTCGCTGCTACCCCGTGGTCCAGCTCCTCCCCGGAGCCCGCGGAGCTGGCGGCCGTGGGGAAGCAGACTGGCTGGCTGCCCGCTCTCGCCGGCAAGTCCTAGCAGGGAAATGAAGCTATTTTTAAAGAGGAACCTCTGCTAAGTCAAACTGCAGGGAAAGGGAGGTCGAATCTCATTATGAGACCCCCTCCTCCCCACACAGGATGGGAAGCCACGAGGAAGAAATGCCATGCAGATCATCGAGGTTTTACTGTGCTGGCTCTGAATGGTTCTGATAATCAATATCAGATCATCAATAACAGCAAGACCCTGCAGCCAGGATCATCTGCACAAACCAGGGGGTGGGAGCTGTGGCTTTATGTCAGGGCTTTGTCTAAATGAATCACGAGTCATGATACAGTGTTATCAAAAAAATATGCTCCAAGCAAATGGTTACAGTGCTGTACAAATCAAGCCTGCCACTACCATTTCTCTTTTATAATATAAACCCTCAACTTGTTCACTCCTGCAAGTAAATACGCTTGTAGAATGCCCTCCTTTCAAGTTTTTCAGTGGGAGTAAGTGTTACCTACAGCAGGAGCTCTGCTTTTAACAAAGCAGCAATCAGGGGGCATCAAGGGGGCACAACATCACAATAACTATTTCATATAATGCAATAATTACATGCATAATGTCAGCCCTTTTAGTGCAGCAGGCTGCAACAGAGAAGCTTTTCATTCCATATATGCTTCTATATCATTTAATTATCTGGAAAAAAGATATATATAAAGCATATTTTTAATTTTTAATTCCTTGCGTCTGTGCTCATCCACACACACAGGCACAAAAACAAGAAACTAAATTCCAGCCGAAAACTTTTATTGAGCTCCAACTGCTCGCCTGTTATTCATAACCCAGTTTCCTCTCTCACAAAGAGACCTTTCGCATGGTTTTTTTTTTTTTTAATGTGTGTGTGTTTCTTTTTTTTTTTTTTTTTTTCCTTCTGCCTCGCTAACAGCTGCTCGCAGTGTTGTATCCTGAGTGATGATGAGGTTCTGAAAGTGTTTTTTTGGAACAGATGGCCAGGAGAGAGCTGGGGAATGTGCCAGCAGCGAGCTGGGGAATGCGCCAAGTCCTGCAGTGACTGAGTACTCCGGGTTCCAGCTCGCGTGCCTTTCCCCTGCCCTCTGCCCCAAGTGGCGCCAGCAGGACTTCCCAGCTCGCGCTCCGAACATCTGGAGTCTGCGACTGCCAGAAGAGCCGGGACGGGGGGGAGGATGAAGCAGAGAGAAAGAAAAAAAGAAAAAAAAAAATCCCTCACCCATCCCTCCCTGCTGCGGCTGAGCTCCCATGGCTGCGGCGATGTTGCTGCCTAGCACGGGGGCTGATCAGAAGCAAAGAGGGGAGGGGAAGGGAAAGGAAACGAACCTCGCCACGGGCGTTTGGGGTTTGGGGTGCTGGGTGTGCTGCGCAGGGTGTTGGTCCGCGGCTGGATCCTGCTCTGTGTAGACTGAAAGGGTGTTGATGTGCTGATTGCTGGGGAAGTAAGGTCTGCCCCACAGCTTTGGGGCCAGATCCTGTGGGGCTGGGGGGTTTGGAGAGCTGTGATGCACAGCTCTGCACCCCCAGAAATGTCAGTCTCCAGGGAGAGCCCCCGGCCATGCACCCCACAGCCCTATCCTGACCCCGAGCTGCTTTCCTGCAGGGCACTGCAATTCAGCCCTGTGGGGGGAAAAGCTGGAAAAAGAGACTGTGGGATCGGCAAGCTGGACCCCAAACACTGTAGAGAATCCATGTGAGGCTTTCAGACGACCCCGGGCCACTGAGGATCATGTGCCATGCAGAAACAGGGTACCTTGGGGGTAAGGAAAACTTGGACTTCCCTTTCTTTTGCTGTTGCGTCTTCTGTGCTGCTACAGAGTGCTCCTGGCTGGAGCTGAAAGCAGTTTCCCCCCTTTTTCCAGGATGTCAGTGTGGCCCCAGCAGCACTTGGGGCTCTGCTGAGGGTGTCACAACCCAGATTTCCAATGCGGTGCAACTCTTGAGTGCGTGGTTAAGGACAAGGCTTGGTTCAGATCATTTGTAAAACCAAGCAAGAGGCAGCTTTAAAGAATGAAAACTATCATCAGAATTCACCACCACCTCCCCCTCCAGTCAGCTTTTTTCTTCTTTTTTAAGAAAAGGCATCTGAAGCCTCCTTTGCTGCTTATAAATGAGATCTCCCATCACCAAACACCCTTGGCCAAATCTCAGTTGCAAGAAACTAAAATCACCTTATAACTGTAGTTAGGACAGAGAAGGGGACTTTTTTTCCCAGTCAAGTTCTAAAGGCTAAAGACAACTTTTCTAATTATCTAAATGCGAGTAGAAAGGGGGGGCAAAACCACTCAGTAAATTTCCTATTGCAACAGCAAAATCTGAACAACAACCTAACATTAGGGACACAGGATAATTCGCCCCCAAAAACAAAGCAAAAGGCAATGCACAATCCAGCAAATGCAACATCTGGAGTCCCTGCCTGCCAAAACAAACTCCAACCAGCTACTTTTTTGTGTGAAAAGCTCACGGTGCCACAGCACAGCACAACCAGAAAGCTCAGAGAGTGAGAGAGGCAGACACACAATAAAATGGGGATGACAGGAGATAAGGGTGTTGTGGACCTAACGTGGAGCTCAAGGAGCAGAGGTCTGTGCTCAGGATTGCTGTGATTTTTTAAAGAGAGAATATAAAAGGAAACTCAAGAAACCAGTAACAAAATAACAACCACCCCAAAGTCGATAATTCAGAGGCACTGCTCAGTGAGCAGTGGTTTCAGAGACCTGATTAAAAACACACAGAGCTTACAAAAACGTGCTGATTCCAACATTAACGAGGGCGCGGCGATTTTGGGCCAAGCCATTGTATCCTCATCCAGCCGCCCGTGTGAGACCCCCCAGGAGACACATCCCTTCACACCACCTGACATCCAGAGCTTGGATCGTCGCTGCACAGCCATCCCAGATCTGTAATTTCCCTCTGACAACAGCCTTTTCCTCCCTTGTGCTCACAGTTTGCTTGGCTCAAGGGGAAAGGCAGACAAGCAAGATGAGTCCTCCCAACCCAGGCTTTGCATCCCCACTCCTATCTACTGAGAATTACCAGAGTTACTTAGTGGTACCTGCTGGTTTTGGCTTCATCAGCAACTGGATGTGCTTCTGCCATCACCTGAGCAAATACTGATGGAAATAAAACTGTACTTGTCATCCACAAGGGAATCTGTGTGCTCTGGGGCTGCCCTAAACTTGCAACAGAAATTCATGTTCTATAATTTCCAAGCAAGAATGCTTTATAAGCAAGAAAAGCAGGCAGAACAGGGATTAAGACCCCACCTTAGGTATAAAGCCTGGCTTTTTTTTTCAGAGAGGGCTTTTGGAGAAGGGTTAGAGTGGGTGTCCTTCAAGAATGTGGAGAAAAGGCAGATTTTCTCCTGGTGATGCTGTTTCTGTGGGCTGGTGGTGCCTGTTGGGAGGCAGGAGGTGCCCTGTGAGAGTTCCATTGTTCACACACTCTTGATGGGCTCGGGGCTTTCCTCCACGCATCCACTCCGGAGAGAACTTTAGAGAGCAAATGCCGTAAATGGAAGGCTTTTAATTCTTAATTTATTTTTTTAATTAAGGATGGGCCCAGCCCTAACCCTCAGATGTGAACACCCTGGGATTTGGAGCCAATTAAAAATCTGGCTCCTTGTTTTCTGTCTTTAAGCCTGCATTGGTTTACATAAGCCAAGACAATGGGTCTCAGCCCATTGGGCACCCAAAGCCTGAACAGCAGCCCAGAAACGTGCTGAAGCCCCATGAAGGATGCGCATTCTCTTCTTTCCCTCCATTCTGACTTTGGGAGGGGACTCAAGACCTAAGTAGCAATCTGCTAAACTCTCACAAAGGATGTTCATCCCCTTCTTTACCTGGAGAGGGGACCCACGACCCAACCAGCAACCTGCTGAAACTCCCAAAATGATGGTTTTCTTCTCCCCCATGCTCACTTGAAGTGGAGACCCAGGAACCAACTCTCACCTTGCCCTGGGGTTGGTAGCATTGCTTCAGTGTCCCTGGGACACCACTGCTTGTGGCACCACAGACCCCAGAGTGAACCCCCAATTTTGGGCTGTGCCCAGGAGCTCCCCCCACACCTCCCAGTCCCAAGTGTTGCTGTCAGCTGTGGGTGAGCAGGGCCACGTCTCCGCCTGGCACTGCTGCTCCGCGGGCATAAATACAGCCCGTGACAGCCAGAGGAAGCAACAGGGAGTGTGCTATTGTGTTTATTTATAAACTGAATTGCTGCAGGATGATTTGTTGGGCTAAAGAGGAGGAAAAGTGAGGAAACCTGCCCGAATCAGAGGCAGATCTTAACAGCACCGGGGAAGGAGCCTGCTCCCCAGCTTAGCTGCCCATTCATCCATTAAAATCCTGCTGATTTATTATCCTGCCTGACAAGCAAGCTCAGAGAGCAGGGGGAAGTTCAATTCAAGTTTACAAAACTCTTTTTGTCATAAAAGCCTGAACAAAGACATCAATCACTCCTTTAATTCACCCATGTCACTCTCTGAGAGGAAAACTGGCAGAACGCTCTGCTTCCTCCTCCTGCCGCTTGACGATGATTTCACCTAATTGGTTCAGTGTTAAGTAACCTAAAGGAATGCAAGACATAATTAGATTTAACGTTGTTTCCTCAAGATACCCACATGTCCTTCAGGTCATACATCTTACTAATGTGTTTATACATACAATGTCTCCATTAGCTACCTTTTTTTTGTTGTCGGGTGATTTTTCTCAGAGATAAGTGTTAGATTAAACAAAACAGAAAACACAGGCGGGCGACAGTGTTTTACAGGCTCCAAAAGGCGACTCAAGGTTGGTTTGGTTTAACAAGTAACAGTCCCAAGATGACTCTTAATAGGATCACGCTCGTGTTGAAACACACGATGGGGGACTAACGAGGGGAAGAGCCTGGCGCGGAGGACGGGGAGGAGAGAAAAGCTTTTGATTAGGAAGGAATGTGGTTATTACAAGATCAGATGGATGGAGGAGAAAAAGAGAGAGAGAGAAAAGCAAGAGATAAAAAATCAGGAAAATTTCACAAAGCTCAGAAAGGAAGAAATCTACTTTGAATCTTTTTTTTTTCCCCTCCCTTTTGTAACTTTTACCATTATTTAGGGGGTGAGGTGGGGGAGAGGCTGTAACATACCTTCCTTTTTTTAGATCTTCCTTCTGCTTGTAAGGTCCTAGTGCACTGCTCCACGCATTCAGAGAAGCTCATGTTACTGTGGTCAGCGCTGTAATCCAGGTCTGCTAGTCTGGCCAGGGAAAGGATATAGTTACAGGCTATTCTCAAGATGGCCAGTTTGGACAACTTTTGACCATAAGAATAGCAGGGAACCTAGAAAGGGTAACAGGGAAAAAGAAATAATTAAAAATTAGGCCAGATAAACAAAATATCTTGCTTTAAGCATGACAAAACAACTGTGAGTTATTTTCTTAGCAGTTTTAACATAAATAGAAACTCTAGTGATAAAATGCCATATGGTCCCAACAGGTTTTTAAGAAGAACTCCCCCGCTGATCTCCATGGGGATGAAAGCAGCACGAAGCCTCTTGATTTCAGCGGGGCAGTTCTGCTTAAAATGTGATGGCAGGATACAGCCCAGGACATCTGCCTGCTGTTCAGTTCACTTCTTGGAGGCCCCGGTTCTCAGAAACCTTCAGCCCCCACACCTCAAAGTAACTTGTCCTAAGTAGCTCACTCCCTGCAAGTAGCTCCCATGTCATCACAGGTCTTGCAGAATAAGGCAATGAGGAGGTATGAGCAACTATATCACAATGTGGTGTTTTTGTGCTCAAACAACATCAGTTGTGACTTTCAGCCCATGACAAAATACGATGTTGTTGAGGAGCAAGACCTTGAAGAGGCAGTACTTTCTACTTGCCTAAACGCTCCACCCCACAAAAGAGACCAAAACAGAGCCTGTTTCAGGGAGTTGGATGTATCTTATGCAATTTATTTTTTCTTCTTCTTCTTCTTAGAAATCTTAGAGATTTCTGTCGTAATGTGAAACATTCAAACAGTTCAAACTAAACGGAATGTGTCTCAATAACTGAGCAGTATATGGTTCCTGCCGTAAAGGGTGGGCTGCTTTTCAATCATGATCCAGAAAAACACTACATCTACACTCAGGCACACAACTTTAATATGTCCAGCTTAAGGAGAGGTCTTTTGAGTTCAATACGCTTGGGCATGCCATTTTGTAGTTTGCAAAACTGCTGAAGGTCACTCAGCAATTAGATGCACTTTAATGCACAAGAGTCTATCACCTACAGGAAACTGAAGCTATGTGTTCATCTGAAATCCATCCGAGCCCCTCAGGTTGTCTGGCCACCTGTCAAAGTTTTCATAGTACATCAATCATTGGAATGTCTTAATGTTCCTCTGCCACCTGCCTCTGTACCAGTCTCCATCCTCCACACCCCTCTAGGGTGTCACAGTCAGCTTAGGGCTCGAGATTTTTTATCTCCTCTTGCCATGCTCATGCCTCAGTTCTCTCTCCTCCGCAGGGACACAAAGATGAGATCAACCCCAGAATGCTATCCCTGACTTTACAGAAGGGTTCAGCCCCTCCACAAACCCCACAGCAGCCACATACAGAAACAAAGGGAGGAGCAGAACAGCTCGGGCATATATAGGATTTCCCCAAGTGCTCTACTGGGCTCCAACTACTGTCACCTCCCTCAATGACCTCAGCTAGATCCCTGCCATCCCTGTATTTAGCAACCTATGACAGATCTTTCCTGTCCATGATTTTGGTCTGGTAAGCTGAACCCCTGTTGATTTTGAGCAGCCACAACATCCTTTTGCAAAGTGCTCTCTCCAATCTATATAATTTTTTCTCTTTTTACTTGTTTTGAACTTGGCACTTACTGTCTTCCCTTGAGGTACTACAGTTCCTGTATTAGAAGAGAGGACAACAGATATTTAAATATTCATGTCCTCTGTGACATATGTTTTTAGTTCACCATCATCTCCTCAGCCTCTTTTCCAAAAGAAAAAGATTAATCCTCCCTAGCAGACAGTTCTATGGAAGCCATCCTGTATCTTAGATGACCCTTGCTGCTCTTTCCTGAACCTTTCCTAGTCCCTTTGGAGCTGAGATGACCAGAACAAGACACAGTATGCACGTTGCGGGTGCATATATTTAACAGATGCTTATGTTCTCTGTTTTGTTCAACATTCCTTTCTTCCAAACTCCTGATTTGATTTGCTGCCAGACACCGACCTGAGTCTTCCATTGAACCATCTACAAAAACCCTGAGGTCTCCATTCTCTGAGATAATGGTCAGCTCAGTGTCTATCACTTCATATGTGCACTCTGATATGGTTTTTCCCATATGCATCACTTCACTTTATCTGTGTAGTATTTATTTCATCTGCTATATTATTACCTAATCACTCAGAGTCATAAGCTCCAGCACAGCTCACACAGTCACAGTTTCAGGTGGTGGGACCTGGAATTCTCTGCTCAAAGCAGAGCTAAGCTCAGAGTCAGACCCTGGTTTGTCCACTCATGATGTCCCTCCCTGCAGGAATTGGCCCTTTTTTCCCTACCCACCATTCCCTGCCTGTACATTGATCACTAATCCATGCTCCCATCCAAGCTGCTCAGTATCTTCTTTCCTTCTCTGCCATAGTGCTTATGGAAATCCAAACTAATTGCCTGGATCACCACTATCCATGAGCACAAGGATTTTAGTGCTGTTAACCCTCTGGGCCATGTCTTGTAGAACACATGGAATCCTTTAGGCTGGAAAACCCCCTAAGGACAGGGACTCCAACCATTAATCCAACACTGCCAAGACCACAACTAGACCATGTTCCCAAGCACCACATCTACATTTCTGAACACTTCCAGGGATCATGACTCCAGCACTTCCCTGGGCAGCCTATTCCAGTGCTTGACCACCCTTTCAGTGAAGACATTTTTCTAATATCCAACCTAAACCTTCCCGAGCACAACTTGAGGCCATTTCCTCTTGTCCTGTCACTTGTAACCTGGAAGAAGAAACCAAATCCCACCTGGCTTCACCCTCCTGTCAAGGAGTTTTAGAGAGGAATAAGGTCCCCCTCTGAGCCTCCTTTGCTCCAGGCTGAGCTCCCTCAGCTGCTCCTCATCAGACTCGTGCTCCAGACCCTTCCCCAACTTCTCTGGACAAGTTACAGCACCTCAATATCCTTATTGTAGAGAGGGAGGCAAAACTGAACACAGGACTGGAGGTAAGATATAGCTGAGCTGCCCATCAGCATCCAGCCTCTCCAGAAACAAGGCAACAAGCTTAAAATGGCCTTTTTTTTAATACACACCATCTATTACCGGTACCCCTAAAAATACAAGGAATCACAGAATCACAGAATAGTTTGGATTGGGAGGGACCTTTAAAGGTCACCTAGTCCAGATTCACCCCTGCAATGAGCAGGGACATCGCAGAGAATCTGTTTAAGAGCCTCTTTTCATCTGACAAAACCTCTCTCTAAACCCCTGCCTTCAGTTTTTTTTTGCCAGCATTATGCACCCAGCAATGCCCTTGCCCTCAGTACCTGGTCCCCAGATGCAATGAGCTGAAAGCAAGAGCTTCAGGCAGCAGAAACACCCAAGTCTCTTTCGACGCCAGTGCAACAAAAACAGCGGAGACCCCAGATCAAACGGCATCAGGAAAGAACAAAGCAAGATGGAAACTAAAATGGAAGGATTCAGTGAAATGTGGGAGTAATTTCAGAATTAGAGCAAGAAGGAAGTGAAATCGAGTGGAAGGAAAATAGACCATGAAATCCTTGAGGCTGATGCACAGACACTGTCCAGTTACAGCACAAGAAGGCAGGCTAATGTCTCTTTTCCTCATCTGTTTTGCTCTTTCTTTTGTGTTTTGGGCTTTTTTTTTTTTTTAAGGAAAAAAAAAGAAACAAAAAGAAACAAAACAAACCCCAAACTGTTTTGTAGGACATGTTTGCTACAAATGGCAAGGAAGATCTCAGAGCTAACACAGCTGACAAAACCCTCAACTGGGATTACACAATACTTTTCCCACACTACTGCAGCAGAGTCCAAACTGGAGCTGCCCTGTATGTCCAGGGCAAGAGGCTCACCTTGAGCAGTTCAGATACTGCAGGGATGCGGGGCACCAGCATTAAGAGATAAGAGGTTTTTTGCCATGGTAACAGTGTTAGAAAAACTATTTCATAGGAACCCTCCCTGTCTTGGCTCAACTCCTGCCATTTTAATGTTTCCTTTTGAATTAAGCATGGGAAATTAAAAGAGGAATGAGCCACTTAGTTCAGATCCAGCGACAAAACTTCCCCAAGTGTGTGTCTGTAACTTTGGTATTATCTCTGCTTTAACATAAAATCAACAGGAAAGAAGGGACAGATTTGTACAAACTGCAGTTAAGGGTGTCAACGACACACTTGTATGCCAAGAAATCTCCAAAATCCAACTTAAAAGAGAGAGAGTGTTTTAGAGATGGGAAAAATGCCTGAGGCTGGTGTGGCCCTGCAGGTGTAACCCTCCCAGCTCCCACCAAGTCTCCACACAGATCTTTGGCAGGCAGAAATGTGAGCAGGAATATGTCATGCTCCTGGCAAGGACCAATCCCTTTCCTTCTGTTACCTTCTTGCTCCTCAGGCCCGAACTAAACAGATTTCAGTGCCTTAATGGGGCAGCTGTGAGCTGAGCAGGTCTGTCCAGAGTCAGGGGGAACCAGGCTCGAGTTCCTGTGCAGTTAATGAAAACATTTCCCTTATCTGACCTCACCGGTCCCTGCCGAGCAGCAGCACAGCTCACCATCTTGCCTGCAATATTTGCAATGATTAAAAGGAATTAGGAAGGAACTGCAACTGAAATTTCACACCAATCCTAAGGAATGCAGCTGTCTGCTAGAAAGGCAAGGACACTTGCACCATCCTTGGCTTTGGGAAACCAGCACAGAGTGAGCTGGGACCAGCAGGAACCAGAGCTCCAGTCAGAGGATGTTTGTTAGTTGTGTCTGCAAAGGGCTCTGCAGAGTCTCACGGGTCTTATCAGTGACCCCCAGGCTGGCAGGAGTTGAAGCAAGGCAAGACGAACGCCCCTCAGACATATTCCTGTGCAGAAGAGCCCTTCTTTGGCAGGAAGATAGAACGGGATGTGACCTAACAGATCTGTTCTATCCTTGACGTCTAAGACTCAGAGGCAGCGCCCTTGGAAAACCAGGGATGCTCCCTTTGAAGTCCGTGGGAAGGCTGCCGTGCTCTTGAGCCACAGCCAGCCCTCTCGAGGAAGGCAGGGATCCACTGCAGCTCCCCAGAGCGTCACTGGCATCCACCAAAGACACGGACTGGGAGCTGATTCTGACATGGCACAGGAGAGGAGGCTGCAGGATGAGGTTGGAACAACTAGAGACGGGTGAGAGGGTACAACTCCCACCCTGCCACATGAGGGTGCAGGGTATGTTCACCGTGATGGGTCTGCAGGGCACAACCAGGACCATCCCATGGACTTTAGGAGCACTAAGCTAGCTCAAATCATTGAGCTTCTGGCTGGGTAGCTCTGTCCTTATCAATAAGACACCATTTCCATAAACAACCTCTGGACGTGTACAGATAACATCTGTAAAACCAAATCTGCTTTTACACTGCAAGAAAATGCTGGAATAAAGAAGACTGCTGAGTGCTGGGGGTCCAGAGGTCTTTGTTATTGTGCTCAAGATGTGATTTAGGAGCACAGATGTGCACAGATCCCCTCCATATGAAGGTCCCACAGGGCAGAATTTGGCCCCCTGGGCACAGCAGGGAAGATGGGGAGCTCTAAGGCAGTGTTTGTGATGCAGTGTAAGCCAAACCCCCCCGACAGCTAGCTCCACAACATGCCATAATAAGCTGCTGAATCTACCTGTCTGCTAATTCATCTGGTTTAATTTTATGCTGGGAGTTAAAACACATCAGGCCACCCCTCTTGCCCCCCTCCCCCAGGAAAACATTTGGCTGCCTCTCCCCTGCATCCCAACACGAAGCCCAACGGCGTTGTCTCATTGTTTGTGCTGCGCTTCCTGTCAAAAATATTTCCAGAGGTTCATATAAATGTCCAGTACTTAATAGTTCTGGCTTTCGTACATCCCTTTCTAACCCAGGGTGAGTCAGATATTTCCTGGGGTTAAGACACCTTGGGGGAACAGTGGCAGGGTGGGGCAGCAGGATTGACAGTGATTCTTGCTTATCGGCCCCGGGCACAGAGGAAGCCCCTCTTTAATGATCTCAAATTATCTCCAGGGCTGGCATCTGTAGAGCTACTGTGGATATGTGGATGCCCCATCCCTGGAAGGATGCCTCATCCCAAGGCCAAGTAGGATGGGACTTTGAGTAACCTGGGCTAGTGGAAGGTGACCCTGCCCATGGCAGCAGGGTTGGAGCAGGATGATCTTTAAGGTCCCTTCCAACTCAAACCGTTCTGTGATTCTATGAGTAAGATCCTTAACAAGCTGAAAGCCTTGCCCAGAAGATCATCGCCTGTTTTCAAGATGTGTTACATTGTGGCGTGTTTTTGAGAAGGGTTTAGAGCCAGCCTTTTTCTTTCCACCCAGTTCTGGGGGTAAAGTGAACATATATGGGTCTTTCTGCTTCTTGCAGGACTCATTTGATGACCTGGTTGGTGTGCTCAGGTTCACCAGCAAGGTGACTTGGCTTCCCTACTTTGTTCTCAACAGCTGCAGGCCCTGAGTCCTTCTAATATTCCAGGTGGGACAATGATGACTTATACAGCTGTAGGATGGGAAAGCCTGCAAGTATTCCTGGGACATCCTTCCACAGTCCTGCCAGATCCCTTCAGACCTGACTCCCAAATACCCCTCCTGCTGCCCACAGCACAGCAGCAACCAGCTTCCACTGATGGCTCCTCTGCGCCACTGCTGCTCGCTACACTGACCTGGACCTCTGGGCAGCACCATGTGGGTTTGAACCCAGCAAGTCCAGGTCCTGCTGCGTGGATATGTGGCATGGTTCTCAGGGGACTGCTTCTGGAAAACGGCCCCACAGAATCACAGTATAGTTTGAGTTGAAAAGGATCTTTAAAGGTCATCTAGTCCAGCCCCCTGCAGTGTGCAGGGACATCTTTAACTAGATCAGGTTGCTCAGAGACCTCTCTAGCCTGACCTTGAACGTTTCTAGGGATGGGATATCTACCACCTCTCTAGGCAACCTGTGTCAGTGTTCTACGAGCCTCATTGTAAAAGCTTTCTTCCTTTATCTAGTCTAAATCTAACCTCTTTTAGTATAAAACCATTATGTCTTGTCCTGTGGCAACAGGGACTACTGAACAATTTGTCCCCATTTTCCTTATAGTCCCCCTTTAAGGGGAAGGGGTGAGGGGGCTGAAAAAACTCTCAGAACCTTCTCTTCTCCAGGCTGAAAAATCCCAACTTTCTCAGCCATACCCTTGATCAACTTGGCAGCCTCCTCTGTGCTTGTTCCAACATCTTTCCTGTGCTGAGGATCCCAGAGCTGGATGCAGCACCACAGGTGGGGTCTCACCAGAGCAGAGTAGGGGGGAAGAACCACCTCCCCCTACCATCTGTGGTGTCACAGTGTCAGATGTTCCACAGAGCTCTATCCCAGCCAGTGATGGGCAGCTATTCCATACCAGGCTTTTGTTTCTCTGCCACCAGACTGCAGTGGTGGGCAAGGGGCAGCCCCGTGCTAGCAAAGCAACCCCAGCAGTTTGAAAGAAAGCCTCACCCCTGCCTCACCACAGGGAGCAAAGTGCCCAGCCCAGGCCCAAACCCAGATGAACGATGCCAACAAGAACAAAAGCAGCACCACTCAGGCAGGAGCACCAGTCCTGACCGAGGTGCCTTTGCCTCTTGGGTGGGTCCACGCTGTCAAACAACCCAGCTCCCAGCTCCCTCCCAGCTCCTGGCTCCCCCATCGCTCACATTACAAAAACATGAGTTCACTCCTTGGAGCGAATGAATTGGCTTCCTCCAAACAAAACCTAGGTGTGGTGCTGGGTGAGTTCACCCCGGGAATCTCTTCCAAATGGCAGTCTGGTTAATGCTGCCCCCGGCCTGGCTCCACTCCGTTTTGGACAGCCCTCCTGCACTGTCTGCAGACATTCTGCACCCCCAAAGCCTCTGCACATCCTCAGGGCACACAACACACCCCCTGAGTATCATGCCTGAAAAATATCACATTGCTGGGCAGCAGCAAAGCTCTTGCCTTATTGCTGGCTCTTTGAACCACCTCCCAAAATAATAACTACACAGATGATTATTTGGGGTTATCAGAGGAGAAATCCCAGGGCTATTGGGCACAGAAAGTCTCCTCTGAAAGAGACTAACTTCCAGCACTATAGTGTGGGAAACACTTTTTTGGGTGGCAATTTAGTGGTGGCCATCTCTATCTCTCAGGTCCAGTGGATCCAGGCCCTCTGGTGAACAGGGGAGCAAGCTCCACTGGAGATAATGGCACTACCCCAGCCCCAGCTTGGCCTCGGTGACTCTTCAGTCACCACCCACTGCTAGACACCACAGGGTTTTTCCCTTGCTATCACTGATGTGCCCCAGGAGCTGCCATGAGGAGCTGCTGCAAGGAACACAACCTCCCACAGCACACACGTGGCTCTACTTGCATCCAGGACCAGGACGGGATATATCACTTGGGGAGCACATGTGACATAGACCAAAGGAGATGCAGGCTGGGAACAAAGAGCCTGGGGAGTTCTGCTGCAAGGTACAAAAAAGTGGCCCATCTCCCTGCTGCAGCCCGGAGAGGAATTTGACAGTGGATTAAGGAAGGGAGGAGAGGCTGGATTCAAAGCCTGATGGAGAAAAGCAGACTCTTTTCTCCAATTTCAGCAGGAGCCATAAGAAAACACAGAGGTTAACTCAGGGTGGCTGCAGCAGGCAGAGCAAATACCTCCCGACAGGAGCAGGATTTGTAGCAAAGGATAAAATCAGCTAGACAGCAGCCAAGGGAGCAAAAATGCCCTGTTCTTGGTGACACACAGTCATTGTTTTCAGGATTTCTGTCCTTTTGTCTGGTTTCTCCCTTATTTTCTTCCCTCCTGTGTTGCTTCAGGCCAGTGTTTTGTGATCTTCTTTAGCTGTTAAACCACAGGGCCGCCCCACTCTGGGCTCTAAATATCCATCAGCGTCACTTGGGACTGGCAGCAGCCATGGAGATGCTCCGGTTAATGCTGTGCTGTTCAGTGACAACACGCAGTGGTGGCACTGCACACTGTGTCTGGGAGATGCTCCTGCTCTCCTGAAGTCCAGCTGCACCTCTCCAACAGCCAAATCCTCCCTCTCAGCCTTCACCCCGGAGAGCTCAATGGGTGGTTTGTCTTCAGGAGCTGGGTTTTAAGGCATCTTAGGGTTTCCTGCTCGTGGGATCACAGAGGGAGGAATCACTGGGAACAGGGCTGGGAGGTGTCAGCAGGTGACCAAGGATAGCTCTCAGCCCCCCCACCACACATAAAGGACACGCCAGGGACACTGGTCACATGCAGGGTCCTGCCTGCAGAGGTGACAAACCACAGCTGCCTTTGGGATGACACACAAAGAGGGTGAGCATGAAATGATGCATCCACAGACCAGCCTCAGCCTTTGCTGGCTTGTGGCTAAGACACTGCTCAAGCCACAGGTCCTGCCTCCATTTACTGCCTGGCTTGTCCCTTCAATCCCCTGTGTTTGCCCCCACAACCACAAAACCTCCTGCAGCCTTGAGGTGTAGCTGCTCCTCACGTCCCACCATGCTCCCAACGGGAGCGAGCTGGGTCTTCTCTGCACTGGTTTAACAACAAGCCACAGCAGCCATGTGCATGGCGGCAGCAAAAAGTGAAAGGATACTAGTGTGGGGGGGGGAAACCTCCATTCCAGCAGTTAAAAACCCCTATAAAACCCTAAAGTATCTCCAGAACCCACATGAGTGCAGAGAGCAAGGCTGTCAGCTGCCGAGGCAGAGGATGTCCTGGTAACGCAGTGGTGAAAAGATTTAGAAAAATGCCAATACACTTCAAGGGAATATAAATGTCTGTGGACACATTTGCTTCTGGTACAGACTCCAGCTCACTGAGGCTCCATGCATCAATTTCTTCAGGAGGAGCTGGACAGCAGTGCTCCAGAGAGAAACCAGATGTGTAAGCCCAGGCAAGCTCCAGATCAGGAAGGCTGCTGTGGTTGTCTCCATCCATCGAGGGAGAGTTTGCTGCCACCTTAGGGTCTGTCAGCACAGCTGAGGAGCTCCATCCCAGCTCCTGGGAGTACAACATACCCATGGGAGCTGGTTTGCTTGGCTGTCTGTGCAGTCTCATGGTGAAGAACATTATTCCCTTCTGGCCAGGGCCTCCAGCAGAAAACCTGGTGGCTAAGGCCATACTTTAATAAATGTGACAATGGTTCAGTTTCCCAGTTGTGATTTGCTGGAGCATGAGACTCTTGCTGCCAATAGGAATTTGCAGACAAAAAAAAAAGAGGCTGAATTGCCTTGCATGGAGAACAGCTGCTTTGAAGATAGGCAGTGCCATTGTCACATCTTGTCTCCTCCAGATGGTTGCACTGCTTCATGAATTTGAACATCCACCAGCACAAGGACTAGTAGGACTCTTCACATGGAGGAGAAGATAACCTCTTGTGAACTCAGTGCTATGTCTCCATCTGCATCAGAGATGTCTGGGTTCACTGATCACCCACCATGGCAGGAAGAGGGAGAGGAAAAGGATGGAAGTGACAACCCATCGTGTCACATGTGGAGAGTCCTGCAGCAGCTGGGGCAGTGCAAGAACCCACTGACCAGCACCTGCCATTGCATTCAAGGGCAGGAGACTAGTGCTCCAGATCACAGGAACAGGAGCAGTCCCCAGGAGGGACACCAGAAAGGCAGCAGCAGAGGGACTGCCAAACACAGAAGTATCTCACCACCTCGAAGTGTTTCAGAGCAGGTCAGTGCTTTCCAAGGAGAGCTACGCTGTTTGCCTCAGGACTCTGCTGCCAGTGGAAGGGTCACTTGGACAAATGATGCTTGAGGGACTAAGGGGGAGAAATCTCTTCCTGACTTCATAGCTGAAGACCACAAGTACCAAGACTCAGGGGAAGGAGCTGTGTCTCAGGAGCATCTGCTCTTCAGTCCCACTTCAGTGCTACGGCCGCATGGCAAAGGCAGCAGCTCAACACAGAGAGAGGGAGAGAAATCCTTGTTCCTGGTGGCTGTGACACCAAGGCTTGAGTACAATGGCAACGACACGTCTCTCCCAACAGCAGGCAGCTTCCCAGAGCTGGCAGCTGCCCGCCTACCTCCCACCTCTGAGGGGGCCCTGGCCTCTGAGGCAAGCTGGGGACAGCTCAGTCCTCAGGGACATGGCTGGGTTAGCCTCTCCTTGTGTGAAACCACTGTGTTTGGCTCTTCCTCCACCAAGAACTGGGAGAAAAAAAGAACCCACACCCCTTCCTGCCATCTGGAGAGTCAGTCGACACAAGCCAAAACATGTGTGCCATATGTACACAGCTGTGGAGCACAGGGACGCGGCCGTCAGCCCATCTGTCCGGCGTGCTGCGTGCCAGTCGCTTGCCCTCGGGTGGGCTGCTGAGACAGGGAGAGTGCCCTGCAGAGGGGCATGACTTCCCTTTCCTCCTCCTCCTCCTCCTCCTCAGCAGGCATGGACAGGCTCCCTACAGAGTGGCTGTAGTGGGTCTGATCTCGCAAGCAATGGGGTTTTATCTCACGTCTGCCAATGAGGATGGGTATCTCTACCCTCATGTGTCCAAACGTGGTAGGGACAGGGATGACACCTGTGTGGGTGTTGGGTGCCAGTGGCTGAGCAAGGCTCCTGCTTCCAGCAGCTCCACATCCAGCACCTGACCCCTTCCCAAAGGAGCGTGGGACCAGGGTCGGCTGTGTGCAAGCACGGCACAATCCCCTGCTCCTCGCCAGCCTGTCTGTGGGGACGTATCAGTTTCAGTGCCTCAGGAAAAGCCTCCCAGCTGCTTAAGAGCCTGATATGTGATGACAAGGAGGGGACAGAGGACTAACCAAGGAACAAGAAGCAAAGGGAGGCCCGCGGCAGACAGCACACAGGGATTGCCTCCCACATGGGGCTGAAGGCCCTTTGTATGCCCTGGGATGTGGGAAGACTGTGCTGACCCGGGACAAGAGAAAGCCTCCCTACTGCATGTACCTCCACCAGGGCATCTCCATACCCCTGCCCCCACCCGCTGGCCAAGGTGTGACAGAAAGCGACGCGCTGTCTCCTGATCCGAGCTGCTCCTCAGAAACCCCTCCGCCGTCACCGCTGCGAATGACGTGAGTGGCAGCCAGTGCCGCGCGTATGTGCAATGAAGCTGACTGTCACCTGATGTCACGTACGGCACCAGGCACGCCGCTGGCAGCCCAACAAGAAATGAATACAAATGTCATCCAATGATGGTCGGGACAGCCAGCCCACCCCTCAGCAAATTGCTAGGAAAACCTCGCGGCAAACATTTCCCAGAGAATGATTTCTTTCTCTCTGCAGAGTGAACACAGCTCTGCCAGTATGTTCCTGTGCTGACCCTAGAGACTGGCTTTCATGGGAAGAGAGGACAGCAACTTGTTCTCCAGGCTCTTTGGGCTCCCAGCTGAGTCCACGGCTGAAGTGATTTATAGAGACAGGGCCAAGGCCAGGAATCTGACGCTTTTCAAGAGTTACCCATTTCCCAAAAGAGTGCGGCTTTAATTTGTTGCCTGCCTGACTTCTGCTTGAGGCTCAGCCTAGAACAAGATTGCCAGTGATTTGGGAAATCAGTGCTACTTCCCCTTGCGGTTTTGGTGGTGTAGATGTCTGTCCATGGAGAATTAGACTGACACTTCCAAGTGTGTTACACACAGTCGCCAAACAACTGAAATATGGAAGTGGCTTACAGAAACAAAATATATCAAGTCTGGAGTTTGCATCTACAAGGGGAGGCCTCTCAGCACCAGGGGACAGCACCCAGCATGCACTGGATTACCAGGATTACAACAGGAGCAGTCAGATCTCACCACTGCAAGGATGATCAAAAATGCTCTAGTTTAGATGCTCACCAGTGCTTCTCTCCTGACATACAGCCCTGGTCTCAGACCCTGAGGTTAGGGCTGGAAATCTGTTTGCAGAAGTAGATGATGGGAAAGGATTAACTCTTGGGCTGCAGCTAGCCAGGACACAGCAGTCATTGTAAAAGGCTGCAGGCAGCATGCTGAAGACACGAATAAGCAGAATTCCTCTAAGCTGGAGAGAGGACTGTGTCCTAAAGCAAGCACACTTGGGGAAAGGCTCAGATTAGCAATTCCTAAAGATGGTAGGGAAAAGCCTGCATGTGTGAGCTCCCCTGCAAGCACAGCACACTGCTCCCACCAAGCTGGAAGGACCATCCTGAGAGAGGTGATGCTTAGCACCTCTCACAATCAAGACTCATCTGCAGCTCACAGCCCTCCGAGCCCTGTGCATCTCCTCCTTACTGCACACCTGGAACAGTCCCATCAGCATTTAACAGAAAGGCAGAAAAGCCAGCACAGCTGGGCTTGCACAATGTGACAGCACATCTTTGTCTATCACTGCACTGTTACACGGTGCCTACACACAGAGAGGGCTGAGTGCAGGGGCCAGGACGCTGATTTATCCTTGTGCAGAAGATACAAGAGTCTTGTGGCTTCTCTGTATCTCTCCTCATCCTGGGGAGGTTATGGGGGGATTTTGACCGAAACCTTTCATTTACCTTTCAAAGCTCCACCCTGATAGTGAGAACATGCCTATTATCCTTTACAGACAATCCTGAGGATTTTCAAGTCCTCTCAGCAAGAAAGCCCAGCACCAGACACACTTCAAACACGCACTACAGTAAAAATCATGGGAAACTAACTGGCAGAGAACCACAACTCAACTCGGCTATCCCTAGCAGACAGGGCACATAGAACGTTTCAGAGGCTGCTGCAAGAACCCCGAGGGCCCTGAGAGATCAGGCACCCTGCACCAAAGTCAACAGGAGCACGGTGGTGCCCAAATTCACCGTGATCCCTTTGGGTTAGTTCACCGCAGCTGGACACCTGGCAAGTACACATGCTCTTGGCACACGAGCATCACCCCAGCTCCCAGCTTGATCAAGTGCCTCTCTACATACTCTGTTCGCACTCGGAGGGATTTCTAGGGTTTGTTTTATTTTTCGCCCTCTACACCACTCTCCCTCCGGGAAAAAAAAAAAAAAAAAGTCCAAAACTTTCTAACAGCAAGCAAATTAAAAGCCCTTATTTATTTATCTTGAGTGTTAGCACAGTTCTAGGGTTGGTACTTCCAGGCATTTTGAACCGACTTCCCCTCCTGTCAGGCGGCCACTCGGCTCCTGCCCTTCACCTCCCCTGGCCCCGGGCTCGGGGCAGCGCGGACGCTCCCCGGTCCCCCTCCAGCCCCCCGCGGGGTCCCGCCGGGCAGA
>VZTN01000489.1:344413-407620 GCA_013400515.1 Erpornis zantholeuca
CTTTAATCTCGCTTTTCCATGCGATGGAAGAGAAATCCTGCCCCCCGGAGACTCGCCGCGACCCACCGTGTGCGCTTCCCCCCCAGCCCCCTGCTTTGCCTCCCGGGGGAAATCTGTGATTTACTTTGGTTTCCAACCCACTTCATCCCGCTCCTCCTCTCCTATCACTGGTTTCCCGCATCAAGACCCGATCTGCGAGGCGGGGGGTGCCTGACTTCACGTTGCCTTCCTGCATGTTCCCGGGAGCACAGCGGGCACCCCGGCGGGATGGGGAACTGGGGAAGCTCCGGCGCTTCTCACACATCCCTCCTGTCGCTCCCGGAATCCTTCGGTTGCTGCTCCGCTACCGACTCGGATCCGCCGACTATGAAGAATTATTCCGCAGCAACAGTCTGCCCTGTTTTTCACAGGGCTAACAAGGGAGCCCGCACGCGTGGGTAACTGGTACCAGCTTTGGGCTGCCTTCTGCTGGCACCCCAAAACCCTTGAACTGCCCTTCCCTCAGCCTCCGGGGAATCAGGGCCAGGGGTCTCTGCAGAGTGGGCAGACAGGGTGTCAGGGAGGGATGGAGAGGTGCAGTTCACAGTCAGAGCTGTCGCACAGCTGGGAATAAACTTCATTTATCAGGATTGTAGGAAAATTTTGGAGTGGAAGGGACTTCAGGAGATCCTTTGTAATTTTTAAAAGTATCTCTGTTATTTAGGCACCTGGTTTTTCAAGTCATTTAAACCCTTTAGACATTAAGTTGTACTGAGAATCAGTGGGATGTGAGCTGTGAAATGCTTGAACTCAAAGTAGCGAAAGGGACGTTGGTTCCTTACCCTCCTCCTCCTTACCCTCTGCCTCCTCCTCCTCCTCCTCTTCCTCCTCTTCCTCCCATGGCATGTCAACCTAGCAGCCATCAGCACTACATGGGGTGAGGAGAAGGAGCTTCTAATGACCTCGCATAGGTCTGTGATGCAAGACAAGCTCTGCCTGATGACTAATTTCCTCTCGCTACTGTGGCCGGGCTGCCTCAGAACAGACATAGCAAGGTTTCTTCATACAGGGAAAGCAGAGGTTGTGGAGAAAGTACTGGAAGAGATGTGCTGAGTCCTGGTTCAGCACCATATCTGTAACAGCAACGCTGCCTCCTCCATTACATCCTGTGTCCCAAGTGTCACTGCAGTTTGATTTTCCTTTGCAGAAGGACTTTAGGTGAGTCAGTTGAACTCAGAAGTGCCTGACTTCCCAGTATGGGTAGCAGCAACCCTCTGCCTTGTGGTGGTGCTGGCAAACCACCCTGATATCCTCAGCTGGAGCCTGTGAATTATTGCTGCTAATGCTAAGGCATGCCTTAATGACTATTTTTTCCATCTTTCATCTTAGTTCGTCTAACTCTCAAAGTTGAGAGCCAGCAGAGGGATTTTCAGGTGACCATGTTTCTCCCAAGCATCCCAGTGAGTGGCAGTAGCACCAGCCCCTCCAGCAGGGTCTATCCTTCCGTGGAAGCCTATGTTAAACATTTGGTGGCTCTTCTCACAAGAGGAGGACCTTGGTCCAAAATTGCAGTATCAGCCCTTAAATTCTACCTACCTAAATCCCTTTGCTCTTGTAGCTCAACTGCAAGAACCAAATGCATGAGTGGTAAATAGATGAAGCCCATTAAAACCAAAGGCATTTGCAGCCATTTACACCTTTTTTTTTTCTCATTTTGCACCTAAGGCAGGTTTCTGTTCTCAGTGCTGGTTATGTAGCTGCTGCCTTGGCCGCCACTGCGTTACGGAGTGCTTCCAAGAAGAAACCTAAACCTGAGTGTCCCTAGTCACATAACCGCCTGTCAGACCTTCCCCTTCTCTCCTTTTAGTATCCTTGTGGTCATGGGTATCCCAGGATGGCTGGGGTGGCCCAGCTCGAGGCTGAGTCACCATGGGCCTGGTCCCTCAGCGTGACGCACAGCGTGGTGCATGCAGCCCGTCCCTGTCTGTGCCCTGCTCACAGAGGGTACAGCAGTGACAGCTGCCAGCCACGGAGCACAGACACTGTGAGCACACAAACCTGCTCCCACTCTGTTCATCTGTGTTCGCTTCCATAGTTAAAGCGCTGCAAACTGAGTGGGGACTCTCTTGTCACCATCCAGTTGGGTTGCTCTTGTTTGCCTTAAATGAGATTGAAACTGAAACTTGCTTGTGAGTAAACTGAAGGGAGAGACATTTAAACTGCAGTGAAACAGTTCATGCAGCCTTTTCTACCAGCTTAAGTTGTTTAGTTGAAGGTTAACTCTTTCAATTAAATAAAGGTGAGTTTTCTGAAGAGCAAACTCGTTCCTTCAGCACATGCCATGGTAGCCCCAGAGCCACTGGCATGCCTTCCACATGCAGTGGAGATGGGCAGTGATGCCTGAGCTCACCACCTGGCCTCTGGAAGTCAAAGCATTGTGGACATGCTGGCATTGGAATTTGGGCTGGGAGCAGTGTGTCCTCGTGCAACGCCACCAGAGAAACATGGCTTTTGGGAGCAAATGCAAAGAAATCTGTAGGTGGTGCTGACTGCTCTGTGCCATATGGATGCAGCAGCTCATTCTTCTGCGTAGTGCCTACGTGCCAAAATGATGGCATGAGGTGAAAAACAGATGGAGGGAATCACCTGGCTGTGGGGGAATAATGCAGAGTGACAGGACCACGGCTATGACTGGTAGTGAAACTTTTGCCCTTTCCTTTCTGCAGACCATGTTATGTCAGCCTTGTCTGCACTCAGAGCTGCATCATTTTAGCAGCCCTGTGGTATCCTATGGCTCCATTTTTTACAGATATGGGTAAGGGAGGTACTTGCAGGGCATGGACACACTCCAGGGAAGGTTTCATCTCTCATCAGCAGAGCCAAGCTGATGGTGCCACTGTCCTATCTCATTGCGCTTTCTCCTTCTTGCTGTACTCCCATTTCCTCCCTTTGCCAGCTCTGGGGTTCTCTGTGCTTGAGGTGAGCAAACCTCCAGCCCAGCCCTGTTTGATTTGCCTGACATTTTGTGACATGATGATGTGGCCATGGCTGCGCATGGGTGAGGTGGGAAAGGGGTTGCTCAGGTGGGAAAGGGGTTGCTCAGGTGGGAAAAGGGTTGCTCAGGTGGGAAAGGGGTTGCTCAGGTGGGAAGGGGGTTGCTCAGGTGGGAAAGGGGTTGCTGCTCTGCTTTGAGACCCACTAAGTTAATCACTTCACTTCAGCATAAGCACCAGCACCACTTGTCGTGCAACTCTGCTACCTCTGCCTTCAAGTGTAAATAAAAGACAAGAGTACATGGCCTCAGATTACACCAGGGGAAATTTATGTCAGATATTAAGAAAAATGTTGTGAGGATTGCCAGGCACTGGCACAGGCTGCCCAGGAAAGTGGTGGAGTCACCATCCCTGGAGGGGTTTAAAAGACATGTGCATGTGGTTCTTAGGGACAGGGTTTAGTGGTGGCCTTGGGGAATGGTTGGACTCAATGATTGCAGAGGTCTTTTCCAACCCAAATGCTTCTATGATTTTATAAATAAGGAAATAAACCCTTTGCCAGTTCCCTGTGAAGGACATTAGAGTCCTGGGTAAAAATCACTGGAGAAGTGTTAACCTCTCATTCCAGCATCCTCTGGCACTGAGCTACTCAAGGTCATGGATTAACTCCACCCATACAGGGTCAAGCTCTCCCTGGCACTACAACACCATACCCTAAATCAGTCTCTGCCTTGTGCCAGTGGGTGACACACTCTGTTGGGTGGCTCTCTGCCCTGATATAAACTAATGTGGTTGTAAGAAATGACTGTGAAACCGTGGAATGTGTCTCCAGACAATGCATTTTTTTTTAAAGATAAAGAAGTAGGAAGGAAAATGAAATGGAAATAATCTACTAGGTGGCAAGAATTAGTTGTAGATGCAGTTGGAATGTTTGAAAAGCTTGTCTTCAGAGCCCAGGATAGGTGATGGGGGAAAGACACGCTGCAGGTGGGTGCCAGGGAGGTGTCTCCAAAGCAGTGCCCAAGGGACAGGGCATTTTCCCCAGGAAAGCATCCTGAGTGTTTCTGAAAGATTCAGCTGGTAACAGCTTTGTACTTCTGAAAACCAGAACACATTCCAAACCCTGTGAAAAACTGGAGCTCTGCACTTGTTAAAAAGGAACATCTACTGTCAGGTACATTTTCCAACATCCTCCTTGGGCAAGAGGAATTATTTTAAAATGCTGTTGAAGAGCAAAACCAGAAGTCTGATTGCAAGTGGCATGTTGAGGATATCAATGTAAAGTTGAATCATCAAAGTGAGACTGAGATGCAGCCTTAATCCTTTTTTTCTTTTAATGTTTAAATATGTGTCATGTAGTTGGACATTATCATTAATAGTCTGACAGCATGTGAGCAGCTGTCTTCCTCAGGATGTTTCAGAGTTTCAGTATGTGTTTCACAGTGTACAAAATATAAGAAAGAAGAAAGGGAGAACTTTTCTTTTTGCAGTAAAAATTCCATCGGGAGCACATTCTTTTATTGTGAAGTATTTAAACAACAACAAAAAAAAAAAAAAGAAAGAAAAGAAAGAAATCATAAGCTTGGCAGGCTAGAAGTTTCATCCAGTCCTTAATCTGAGGATAAAAAAAAGGGGAAAGAAAAAAAAAAGAAAAAAAGAAAAAATGTCCCTGTTTTTATAGTTCTATGAAAAATACATCTTAAAAAGCAGCAATTTGAGAATATAGGCAGGCAAGGAGAGGAAAAGTGAGGAAAGGCTGCTGAAACACATGTCTATTATTAGTGAAGAGAAGTGAAATTTCTCCAGCATTAGGAAAACCCTGTAGCATTTCTAAATACCCATAAAATGTACAGTGGGAGTTGTAAGAACCCGTAAAGTTGGTGGTCTCTCATCAGTGGGTTTTTTAAAGCTATTTGGAGACTTGGCAAATGTGCATGGGCAGGATTATGGGAGTCCTCTTGGATAATATGAAACTGAGGAAGGATAGTGAAATGAGATAGGAAATGAGAATTATTCACACAAGATGTAAATTGGAGTCATATCTGTCATTAACTTAAAATTGTATTTCTTTTTAAATGCTTATTTTTTACTTGACACAGTCAATATGCACTTAGAGGAAAAAAGTGCTTATGACAGTCTGCAGCTTAATTTTATTCTCTTAGCCTGAATGATGAGATTTAAGTCCCTCTCCTCTCCTCTCCTCTCCTCTCCTCTCCTCTCCTCTCCTCTCCTCCCTTCTATGACCATGATCTGAGGTCTGAAAAATTCGTTTTGTCAGTGTATCTCAGCAAACAGAAAAGGGTGAGATGCTTTTGTTGCCTGTTCACATCTCCATGAGGAGGAATTTGCTGCTGTTCTGTGGCTTTCCTGTCTATCAGAAAGAAGTGCAATAACATCCAGAGACAGAACAAATGAGGCTTGTGAGAAGAGCTATGCAGTTAAGTTATGCCAAACACAGTGATCTTTGCAATGCAATACATAAAAGAAGAGTGGAATCTATACTATTTGAATGGTACAAGTAAAAGCTCAACAACTTTTAAAAATGTATGTTACAGTTTAAGCTGGGGATATGATGCAGGAGTTACTGCACGAATTTATGTGGAATGCTGGGCTAAATAATCACACAGGATCCCTCTGGCCCTGCCATCACTGAATCCCCAACAGGTATCTGACTTTCTGATACATCAACATACTTCTTGGTGGGAGACACTGGGTCTTTGGCACCCAAATCAGTTTGGGTGCACACTGCTGCAGGTGGAGAGGCTCAATTTTATAAAGAAGCAATGTTGTTTAAAAATCAAAAAGCCTGAAGTTCTCTGCCTAGCCCTAGTGGAAGTACTACCTTACCCAAAGCAATGCCTCAGTGCCTTCCTCCAGCTAAGATGTGTCTCCAGTGACCTGTCTGAGGCTTAGCTGTGTTGTGGCAGCTTAGACACTGACCCTGGGGCCATTGAGGCCAAGGACAACTCATCCATGGACTTCAGCAAGAGCAGTGTTGGCTCTAAAATTGCTTGGGTGTGAGATGTATGGGAGGTTGAATAGCTGGATAAGGACCTGTAAAAACCACAACTCTTTCTCCATCTGTGAGCCAATGCACTGATTTATGCACAGTTGCACTGGCAGCTGGTCTGGCTGCAGCTCGATCTGACCTCATACATCATTAAAACTGGTAAAAATCCTCCCATTTGTTTGCTTAGGACCTGTCTGAGGCTGGGAGGTTGTTCCTGTGGTCAGGAGAGGGGTTGTGTGTGGAGATGGACATGAGGTATAGCCCCAGCTCTGCCAAAACTCCTCTAATGGGCTGTTCCCTGTAGTGTTCCTGGTCTCCTGTGGATCCTGGCGAGCAGCAGTAAGGTGTCCTTCCTTGCCCCAGCCCACCTCCTCACTGTGGTCCCTGTCCCCTACAGCACCAACGAGATGTCCAGTATCAACATTAGCTCAAACTGAGTTACCCCTGTGCACTCAGCATTCTTTAGGCTTTTCTATTTTAATGTGTCAGGTCTGCCTCCCACCCACCCCACACCCCAAAAAAAAAAAAAAAAGAAAGTAAAAAGAGAAAAGGGTGAGGTCTGAAGATATTAAAGTCTTACACTTAATTTTCCTTTGTTTTAGAAAAAGGACAGTTGATCTTAAATAGAACAGAGGTACAGGACAGTCTCTATTTTAGTTAAAACCTATAAATTTTGGGTGGAAGTTTATTTTTGTGGGTGAGAGCAATGCAAGCATTTGTTGTCTGGATTTTTCAATGGTGGCTGTTGACTGTGGTCTGCAAGGTCCCAAGAATTCCCAGTGACTCTTAGTGGTTATGTAAAGAGAGTGCAATTAGAGGCATATTTATTCTAAAGCCTCTGGTCAGATAAAAGAGCTTTTATTGGTGGAAAGGGAAAAGTGACACTGACAGTTTCATTTATAGGAGCTAATGTGCCCACATTGCCAGTGGACTGTTCCCACCATGGTGGAGAAATCAAGGTTTTGAGAAGGTAGAGGATACTTAGAGAGACTCCTCTTCATGGAAGTCTTATCACCTGCTAAAGTTTATTATTTTCTTCTATTAATCATTCATCAGAAGGGCTGAGTTTATTATAAGAGTATATCAATAGTGTAACTTGGTATTTTTCCACAAAATTTCATGTAGCACCTCGTCTCTGGTTAAGTTTGAACTTCATGTTGGGGATCCATTTCTTTAGAGTCATGTTAGTGAATAAGGACACAGAGTCCAAGGTCATGCTGCTATGACTTATCTTGAAATCATAAAATAGAAAAATTGTAAGAAACTGAAAAAAAAAGTAAGTCAGAAGCGCATTGAGTGCAGAGTGGTGCTCCCTGTGATACATCATCCCAGCTTCTGGCAGTCAGCAGCTAAGGGATCTCCTGAGGTTGAGTTTGGATTGTGATGTGTAACAGCCCTGCTGGAGCTAGCCACCATTACTGTTTTAAGCCCATTTGTACTAATTTGCAATTTTTAGTGCCCATGACAGTCCCATAACTCATTTGTAAGAGAAATGTCATTTTTTTTAAATGTTCTTAACTTGCTGTCTCATAATTTCATTCGTTAGTGTCTGCCCGCCCCTTGAAGCTGTGAGAAATGGTGCACAATTATTTCCTGTTCACCTTCTCCATGCAACTCGTGACTTCACAGACCTCTCTCAGATCCCCTCTGATGTTTTTTTCTCCTGAGATGAAGGGTTTTAGCCTATTCTGGTTCTTCTTGTCTGGAAACTGTATCTCTGGGGTCTTGTTGCCCTTTCTTCCCTTTTGTAGTTCTTCTCTATCCTGTATGAGATTGGTCCATTGGAGCTATGTGCAAAAATTTGTCATATTGCTTGAAGTCTTTTCCTACTAGTTTTTAATTTTCTGTTTGCTTTTTAAATTGCCTTAAAGCACTAAGTTCTCATTTTTAGAAAACCATCCAGAGCAGCTCTTACATTGAAATTTTTCATAGGTTCTCACATTTGTAAAGCCAAGTGAAGGGCATCACTCACATCACCATCCCCTCAGTGACACCCCAAAGAACTCAATTTGTGAGATGACTTCCTCCTACAGATACAACACTTGACTCTCCCCCATTACACTTTGCTCTCTGATGTGTCTAATGTTCTTTTTTAGAATGTTTATCAGTTTGCCTTACACAGAATCACGCTTGTCTGGAAAGTCCTTTTTCATTTTGCATCACATTTACTGCTTCTATTCCTTTGGCACAGGCTGATTTAAACAGCAGGCTGGCTCTGCACCATGGATAACCATTCAGCAATTTCCTCTTTGGATTTCCATAGAGCTCTTGGGTGAATGCTCTCTGGTCTTGCAGATTGGTCTTATTCACTTTATCAGTTTGTTTGAAAATCTCTTCTACTGACACTTCAGTTTGAGGTATCTCTTCAGATGTGTTCTTGGGAAGGAAAGGCTGCACTGTGGGATGCATCCTCTCTATTTATTTGACTTTGGCATCAGGAGATAATGTGTCTTGAGTGCTCATCTATCACATATTGATCATCTATCAGTCTCAACAGCTGTCTGGAAAACTACTTGCTTTGGAAGTGTTTGAGGCAGCTTTTGTTATTAGCTTTCAGGGCTTTAGAAAATTGCTCTTCAGAAGGTTTTTTAATAGATTTATATTGACTTTTAACACTGGCTTACCTATGTGCATGTTTCTTCCATATTGCGTTTTTGAACTTCATTCCCATACTTAGCTTCTGATAGACTTTATTCTGTTGTTCACTCTGCCAGCATTCAGGTACAGTTTAAACCCAGTTTGTGAGTCCTGAAACCATTTGACTCTTAACTTTCAGTTTCAGCTTCCTGTCAGTACAACCCTTCAGTTTTGTGTTACTGCCTGTCAGCATCCTGAAAGTAGAGAACAAGCTCAATTACTGAAAATCTGAAAGATGTGACTGGTAACCAATATATCAGTTTAATGCAGGACTTGGGTTAGTACTAGTCAGTAAATGCCTTCCTATATTTAATATGATATAAAATATGACCCCTGCCAAAATTCAAGGCAGTTCTGCAATGCAGTTTCTCCACTTTGGCCTCCTGACATGTTTCACAGCACATAAATGCATACTCTGTGGGCATTATCAACTTTCTGACAGTTTGGTGAACTTCTTCCTATACTGATCAGGGCCCTGGTGAACAGTGTACCAAAAAAAAAAAAAAAATATATATATACAGGGAAAGATGAATTAGACTGAGGGTCTCAGCAAGGTGGCCGGGACTGGGCAGAGGTCAAAAGAAGTGACTGAAAACAAATGTGATCAATGGATACGAATTTGAAGAATCCAGAGGTCTGGATAAGTGAGATGACAGGCCAGAGATTTGGCCAAAATACATTTAGGAACTCGTTCAAGAAGAAAATAAAAGTTTAGCCTGGGATTAAGTTGAAGACTGGGGAGAGCAATGACACAAGGGAAGACCCAGGACAAGGACAGATGGAATGGGAATGAAATCAGGGAAATGTGAATCAGGGATAGGAGAGGTCATGCTCAGAAGATAAAATCACAACCCAGAAGGATGGTGAGGAGCAGAAGGCAATGAAAAGGACTCCTTGAATAGTAAGTAGTTGAGGCAAACCTGCAATCAAACCTTCAAGAAAACTCCCAGGTGCTTAGGCACTTTTTTATTTTTTTTTTTCTTTTTTCCCTGGCTGCAGACCTCAAAACTAAGGCAGAAGTCAGCAGTGGTATGGGAAATATTTTGGGATGCAGCCAGAGAGGACATAAGAGACAGTGACACAGAGACTTCAGGTTCCATGAATAACTCTGAAAATGGGCTGTGAGTAGTCCCTCGCTGTACTTGCCTGTGTTTGTGAAACACATTGATATTCATGGTATCAGTGGTGTCACCCAAAGCAAAAATAGCAACAGAGCTAACACATATGAGTTTGAGTAACAGCTTATCAGTGATATTTCTGGTCTTCTCTAAAAGTTATGAGACCAACCTTTTCCTAGGTGCCCAGATGTTTTGTTGGAATGTGTTTGCTGCTCATTGAGTGCTTGTTCAAAGGAGGAACACCTTCCTGCAAAGCTGTAAAAAGCAGTTTTCTAAATAAAGTCTTGCACTTTTAGGCATGATACAAAACTCCTTCTATTCCTTTTCAGAGGCTTTTGGATTAAGCCTCATATGCAGATTTGCCAGTGCTCTCAGATGAAAAACAGTGAAGGATATGAAGTGCCAAATGGCATTAAGTGGATTTTATTGGGTTTGGAGGTAACACAGAAACCCTAAACTGAATGGACCCAGAAATTCTGGCCACTGATGTGTGATTCCCCATCTGTACTGAACATCAAGGTGGCTCACATAAAGGTCAGGGACCCACACTACAATTCTCTGTTCCACTGGTGGCTTATAAAATATTTTAGGATGCATTGAGTGGGCTGTATAGGAACAGACTGACTGGTTTAGCAGATGTCAGCAATAGAAGAATGTCTGCCATGATCTGGTGTCTTGTCCTTTGATAGCTGTTCAAAGAGCAGGCAGGAAATTGCACTGCTGAAAAATAAATTGGATATTAGCACACCAGAAAGAGCCAATAATGCTTCTCTTTGTGATACTGGGGCTGAGCTGATCAGAAAGCCAACCTTAGATGCCCTGAAACAAGAGCCTAGTGAAATATGTGCTGTGGACCTGACTCCAGTTTTCATGTGGACATTTTTATTCCTGTTCTTTCCACCCACATTTGAGCAGAGCCAAACATGATGCAGTCAAACAAGACACTGAGGCTCTTTAATTTTCACATTCACCCTAACTTAAGACCATTTTTCTGCTACTGATTGCTCCTAATGATATTCAAAGCCCCATATAAATTCCTGAGATAGTAATTTGCTTTCAAACCTGCAGCTACATCATGGTAAGTATCAAACCTGGTCACAATCAAGGTGGAAAAGGGATGGGTGGAAAGCATAGAATCATTATGAGGATCGATTGCTGAGCTTACCTGGAAGAGAGGGTGAAAAAGGTCTCTATTAAAAGGTCCAGATGTCAGTGTTCCAACTGATATTTAAAACAGGTAATGTGCACTGCACTGAGCCGGGCAAAAGAGCATTTCCAGGGCTCCAAATGTTTACCTCTCAAATGTTTTCTGTCAGAAAATGCTTTTATGGATTAAACAATTTTTTTTTTCCTTGAGAAGTGTCTGTTTTCAGCATGAAATTTCAGATGTTTACTGAAGTTTTGTATCTAAAAGCAGAAAGTTTATTTTTAGCTGTTTCTATTTATTTTAAGTATAAATCAGAATTTTTGTGAGAGAAGAAAACTCAATTTTCAGACCAACTGTAGTCCATTCACTCTTCCAGATGGAGAAGAGCCTGAATAATGTAGTTTTGAGGTGTCAAGTTTTGTATGAATACTGGAAACTCTTGGTTGGGTCCTGTCTGTCACAAGACTTCACTCCCTGCCATGGGAGAGACTGAAGAAAAACAGGACATGTACGACATCTCTAATAATAATTTTCGACAAGAGTTGAAATCATGTGTACATGTTAAATGTATGACTGCCTTTAATGTGAAATATTTTCATTCATGAAGGCTCTTGGAGAGGTTGATTGAGTGACTCCCTTTCTTGATGGTGGAGGCTTGATGGGTCTCCACAATTTGCCTTGCTCTTCTATCACAAACTCCAAGTGCCTGCTGCTGCTGATGCTCAGCCAACTCACCTTCTTCAGTGCCAATTCCCATGAGGACTGGATGAACCAGAAAATTAGCTTGGCAAGGTCGACACTGAAGGAATTTGAGAGTATCCTTCTCTTTGGAGAGAAGGGTTTGTGCAAGGTACAAGGCCACGTGGTGTCTGTGGAGAAGGGGAAACCCAGTTCTGCAATGGAGAGGAGTGTTTTGCACATCCTCATATGATGGTGGATGTGCTATTTGGGACTGCTCAGTCACAAATCCTGAGGCAGTTCAGGATTTTAAGTTCCTTCAAGAGCTCCTTCTGGGAGCTGAGCCTCCATCCTTGAGGTTTACTGTTGAGATTTGCCTGAGAGAATGACTGCTCCTTTTCCCTGTCACCTCTGCTACTTCAGACACTGACAGCCCCACAGAACTGTCCCCCGGGGCACACCGTGGGATCCCAACCAAGAGCTGACACCTTACCCTGTGCCCATGGGGTTGGGGTACGTGTCTCCAGGCATGTCCCATTTGAAGTACTCAGAGTCATTGTTTGATCATTTGGTTCCACAAACAATCCTGTTCCCTCTGCAGGAGGAATTACCCTGTTTTCAATCAGTTGATTTTGGATCTTCCCACTGCAAAGCGATCCAAGCAGTGAAGAGCTTCTTAATCCCATTACTGCAGGGCCGTTCTGGATAAACTGACCCACGGGGTAGAGGCTGTAGCTGCTGAAAGGCTCTGAATAAAAAGGAGAGGTTTAGTTTCTCCCAGGGCTGATGCACAGCCTCTGTTTTGCTGGTGAATTCCCACGTGCCATGGAGGGACCCTGCTTTGTGCTCCTGCCCCAGGGGCCGAGAAGGCAGCACCGCTTGGCTCTGCGTTGTGCAATCGTCTTGGCCACTGACTTGTTGGATCTCTGGGGGTAGCAGCTAGAAGTGATGTGGGAAGCTCAAACCTGAAGTCATCCTTCCCTGCTTGCCAGAATGAATCATTAAATCATTTGCTTTCGCAGGCTGTGGCCAACTGTAAGCACCCGTGGAAAGGGAGAATTCAGTCTCCTTCTGCCTCT
Organism: Erpornis zantholeuca; assembly: GCA_013400515.1. Lineage (NCBI taxonomy): Eukaryota > Metazoa > Chordata > Aves > Passeriformes > Timaliidae > Erpornis > Erpornis zantholeuca. Next base: position 357,055 of record VZTN01000489.1, read on the forward strand.
GCAGCCACACGGGGCCAGATCCTAGCCTGGTGCCAGTGGCTTAACACTAATGATATTCATTCTTTTCAAAACTAAGGAAAAAGTGGTTTTTGTTTGTTTATTTAGGTTTTTTTTTCCCCTCAAATATGGTCTCATCCAAAATTCTTCAAGGTATTTTATAAAGAGCTATTTGAGAGGGGTCAAGAACATCTCTTGATGTGTCTGATCATCTCTCCAGAGATTTCTCCCACTTGCTCACCCTGGTAACCTAGGGTAAGAAGGACAGAAAGAACAAGGACGTATCTGCATGCAACAGGAATTCCCCCTTTAATATAGAGGATCTTTCCTCCTTGGCACCTGATGGTCTGTCAGGACATGCCCTGTGTCTACTGAAGATGAAGTTGGGCTGACACAGCTGGCTATGGGTGAGCTAAAGCTGTCAGACCTGGTTTTTCTTGCTGTTAAATGATCCTTCTGGCAGTGGTAAGGAGGAACTTGTTGAGAAGATAATTTTGTTTAGATTCAACAACTTTCCTAACCACAAGTTCCTTCAGAAAATCCAAAGATGATGGCGAGCAAAGGCTTTGGTTGATTCTCTCATCTCATGTCCTATTTTTGGGTGGAAACAAAGTGATTCTTTTTCTCTCAATTACTGAGACAGCCTTCTTTAATGCCAGGCTGCAAAGGTGGAAAGGTACAACAGTGACAAAACATAAAAATAGCCCAGCAGGCTATGGACACCAAAATATAGAAAAATGGCTTGAGGTGTAGAATAACCACAACTGGCACATGACTTATGGATTACACCCGTCATATGATCAGCTCTTAGCTAGTTATAAATATTATATTAGAAGTATTAGTGAAACCAGATGGGTTGCAACCAGTCCAAAATGTGGTGAGTTTGTGGCCTGAAATAAAGAGAGATGAAGCACAATGCTTTGGCATTAAAAATCATCTTTATGCGAGAACCAAGAACTGATGAGGAAAAAGAGGAAAAGTCACATAGCCATCTGTGCTAGGCACATGATGCTTGGGAAATCATTCTTCTATGTCTCAAAATCTATTTCCTAAGAGTCTGTAGTCCATGTTGGATGTTTCATCCTGATGCTAATTAGCTGTGTGAATTAGTCAGGTTGCTCCTATCTTGGGTGAGCAGTGAAAGGAGAAAAGGAATGTGAAGGCCATCGCCCATTGCCTGTTTTCTGCAAAGGAGCTGGACGTGGAAGGACTTTTCCTCTGGGTATGCAAGGATTGCTTGGGGCTGGTGCTCAGGTTGCTGTGGAGGGAGTGATAAAATAGGTAAATGCAGCTTTCTCCAACAGTGCCTCCTTCCCTGACCCCTTCAGATGCTATCTCCCATGTCTGAGAAGATTTTATCCCCCAAATTCTCAGTGCCTGCTGCAGCTCTTGCCTTTGGGTAGTAAACACCCTTCATATCGCACGTTCATTGTGTCCGTGTTAGTTCTTCTGTCAGAAATTTGTGCTGGTCTCATCTTTGCTTGGAGGATCCCAAACATTCAGCCATGGCATCAGGAGACATTTAGAGCCCCATCAGCTCAAGGGGCTGGACCCGGAGCGCCAGGAGCACTGGGCATCCCATGACCCGGGGCAGCCGGAGGCGGTGGAGCCGGGCTGGCCGCACACATCGAATCCTGACGCGGAGCAAGCACTAGGAGCGCTGGCATTTGCATCGGTCCCGGCTGCAGCAGAGCCCCGGGGTTATCAGCGGGGAGGCTGATTTATCCCTGCGCCCGGGCACGGGGCGGTCAGCGATCCGGCATCAGAGGCTGTCGCCGGCTGTTAATAGCCGGGCTGCTCGGGGTCGCGCAGGTGCACAGCCAGCCCCGTGTGACAGCCCGCAGCCCGCGCAGCTGACAAAATATGCCCGGCATCTGGCACTGTCCCTGCGTCTGGGCCCGCAGGCTGGCATGCCAGCCCCGCACAGCCGGTGCCTCCCAGCGCGGCCAGGGCTGGATCCTTACACAAACACACCGGGCCGGCTGCAGGGGAGCCGTGCCAGGGACGGATTTGGCCCTGCCGTGCAAAGCAGCTCTCGGTCGTGCTTCCAGCCCGGTTTGTGAGGTCCTCATGAACCTCGCCTGTGCCTGCACCTCGCCTGCTTCCAGCGTCCTTCCCCCAGCCAAATGTGAGTCACCCACCTGGTCCTCTGGAGATGCTGTGCTCTCCACTTGGTCCCCAGGCAGGTCCCTCTGGCTGCTCTTGTCTCTCTCCAGTCCTACTGAGAGGCTCATGGAGGTGCTGGGACCTGCAGGCTTGCTGAGGACTGGTTGTGTCCATCCTGCTCAAGCCATCCTGGGGAAATTACCTGGCAACTTCTCCTCGTCACCCATTCTGTGGTCGAGCTGCTGGGTTCGATGACTTTAGGCTGTGCCCTTTAGGCTTTGGTGGGATGTTGAGGGCTGTACACATTTGCAGCAACACATGGATACAAATGACTAATAATAGGAAAGCATGTGTTGGGTCTATGTCCACTCCTTTCCGTCCCAAAAAGGAATGGGTTCTCTCCATGAGCCCTAACCTTGTCTTGAAGGCCAGGTCAACATGCTTTGCTGATGAGGTGTCCTGAATTTCATCTCCCTCATATCACTTTTGGTTCTTGGCAGACATGAGAGTCCGTTGCTTATAATACAACTTACCTCTTTAAAAGGGCTGTTCATCTGAAAGGCCTTTAAAAAGAAGCCAAGATAACTATTTCCATGTTCCAGATGGGGAAACTGAGGTATGGGAAATGAAACTGATTTCGCCAAGTTCCACAGCAGCACTGAGGCAGGAGAAGCAAAGGGCTCAGTCCTGTCCATCTCTGTTGGCCACCCTGGCCTGATCTGCAGCCCTGGAGCACAGGGGTGGGTGGGAGAACCACACTGTGATATTTATCCTTCAGGGTGCTTGAGGGTGTCCTCACTTTCCTTCATCACTGCCCATCAGGGCTCCCTTGGATCACACTGAGGGTGTTCCTGGGAAGAAGGAGGCACTTGCAGGCAGTGTCGAGGTTGAATGGACAACTATGGCATCTAGAGCACTTGGATGGGCTGGACACTCTGGTGTTATAATTTTTACAAGAATTAACCATGGGGAAAAGGAGTTGGTGAATATTTTTTTTTTCCCCAGACATTCTCAGGAACTTGTATATTTTGTTAAATAATTGTTAAAGATACTTTACAATAAAACCAAAAAACTGTCACTGTCTTGCTGTGCATTCACTTTGCATGAGACTATCTAAGAGTAAAAAAAGCACAGTAAGGAAATGAAAAAGTTACAGTATCCATTTTACAGCAGCAGGATCTGGGGAAAGGGGATTCTTCTCAAGATTGCACAAGAAACTGGTGACTGACATGGGGATGCAATCAATTTTAAATAAAGCCTTGGTCCAGTGATCTAATGACAAGTTCTTGTTCCAAGCCTGAATCTTAATAAGATAAAAAGGGACACAGAAAAGGAGAGTGATAGAGACCTTGAATGCTAAGGGCATTTTAGTTTATTCTCTCCTGTAGATGGATCAAGATCCAAAACCAGGATGAAAACATAAAAAGAAAGGTGTTGATGTTGACCAAGCTAAACCATCTTTGCTGGACCAATGACTCTGCAAAGCAGAAATGGGGAAAAAAGCTGCATTTCCTATGGGCATTGTGTCCTGAGCTGACATTGCACTTCAAAGTCTGATGGTCTTTGGACTTGGACTGGGCACCATGGCATGACAGGGCAAGGGCAGCTGCCAGGTCAGGAGACATCAGAAGAGCACAGGTACAGACCCTGCTGAAGAGACCCCTCAGGGATCCCTACCTGCCCACCATAGCTGTGGTTTGCCTCCAAACCTCTATACTTCTCTCCAATTTTTTCATGGATTGTAAGATTTGTCTTTGCAGAAGTTTGCCTCTCCTCCTTCTCCAGCATCAGTTTCCTTGGGTGGCTTTGCCCTGTGGAGTGGTGACGTTGTGGTGGAAGAGGGGTGGCTGCTGGTGCTGGTGTTTAACTGTGAAAATGCTTCAGAGTGGGATTGAACCCTGAGAGTTTTGAGTCTCAGGTAATACTTGGTCTTTGGGTTTGCTTTCACAAGAGTGCCCTCCCTCTCACACATTGGGTTTTATTCATAGGGATGGAGAAAGCAAAAAGGAGGGCAATTTTACTGCTCCTTTTTACCTCTGGAGAGCTGCCACGGTCGACATCAGCCCATCATGTGCTGGTGACTGCGCTGCATTCATCTGCTGGCCGAGCACTGATTTCCCATGTTAGTGAAAAAGGCAGATCTCTAATGCTGCTGGTTGCTGCCAGTCAGGCCACCACCTCCTTTAGAGCCTCTCCTGCGGGGACACTTTCCCTCCCTGGCTTATTTGGGCTCTGTTTGCAGCCTGGCACTCTGCACAAATGATATAGCAATGAAAAACTAGAGATGTGCAGACAAAAATGCCTGTTGGGTCTTTGCCTCCTCCTGTGCTGTGGGGAGTTAATGGACATTGTTCATTAGGGGAAATTTTTCTTGTTGTCTTTTACCTAATTTCTCCACTCCCATAAAGCATATTGACCTTGAAAAAAATCCTACTGCTTCCCCAAAATACAAACACAAGTCACTTCTATAGTGTTTGACACTTGTTACTGGAGGACAAAAATATGCTAATTTGCTGGAGGGTATTTTTGGAGGCACCGCTGTTCCATCTTCCTGCCCCATCCCCTCCCTGGGGCTGCTCACTGCCCTGGCACTGTGCTGCATCTGCTGCCCTGTGTGTGGAGGCAGCAGCAGGCAGGATTCAGCCTCATCCATCCCAACGCAACCACTTCTGCCAGATGTCACTGCTGTGCAGCCGAGCAGACCCACAGGGGTATTCCTGCAGGAACGTGCCTTTCAGAAATACCATTCTCCAGCTCCCCAGCCTCAAAACCGCTGGGGCTCTGTTTGCCTAGCGAAAAAAAAAAAAAAAAANTCCAAAAAAAAAAAAAAAAAAAAAAAAAAAAAAGCAACATGCACACACAAGGAAAAAAAAAAATCTGAAGGCATCCAGTTGCTCCTGGGCAAATTGCCAGTGATTGAGTGACCTGCTGCTTCCCCAATATTGCATTCCGCTGGCATGTCTTTAGCCCTGGCTGACGCCAGCCATCTAACTCACCCCCAAAGCAAACATTTCCAGTTGGCACCGCTGCCTTGTTTTTCTGAAGAACCGATTCATGCCTCCCTTAAAAAGTTTTACTATATCCATTTTTTTTTTCTATTTTTTTCTCTTTTTTTTTTCCCCCTGGTGTGTGGAGCCACCGGGGAACGGCTGCCGCTTCAGGGATTTCTCCTTAAAATATAGGAGAAAAAGAAGAGAGAAGCGGGGGGAATTTTTTTACCACCTCCCTTTTTAGCAAGCATGATAAATCCATTCAGAGCGCTCACTTGCGCGCGAGTGTGGAAACCTTCTGCTAAAAGAGTTATTCTGTTCTCATTCACAGATAATTGCTCCCCGAGGGGCCGGGCAGAGAGCGAGGAGGAGAGACTGATAATCCGGGAGGACATGGATACAAATATCAGGCTGCGGCGCTGAGTGCCTGCTTAATTTATTGGGAACGAGCTGTTACTCAGCGCTTTGCAGGATTAGACCCGCTCTAATGCTGTTATTTAAGGTGAGGCAGAGCCCAGCGACGGCAACAACCCACCCGGGGCCGTGGTGGAGACGGGCGGCGTTGGAGAGGAGCACATGCTGGTTTATTTTGTACGCTATGGAAAGAATGAGCTTTTAGGACACAAAGTCCTGGCGGGCCGGCGAGGGGGAGGTGGGAGGGGAGTGAGGGGACAGCCTGGCTCCGCTCTGGCCGCCCGGACCCGGCTTAGGGCTGCTGCTCGGCCCGCTGGGGTGGTGGATGGGGCGGTGGGGCTCCCCCGGAAAGGACACGGAGTTGGTGCCAGAAAGGTGGGTGACAGCGCCCAGCGGCACCCAGGTGACAATCTGGACCACCACCAGCGCCTGCTGGTTGCCGCTCAGAACACAGGGTGGCTGTTGTGTTGATTGTATCTCATCGGGTAGGGAACCAGCACCCATCTGGTGGGCTGTTCGTACCTAGGACTTCACTAAAAAAGTGAGAATTCAGCTCCGTTCCTTCTTCGAGTTTTCCTTGGACTTTCTCTGCATCCCCAAAATGGGGGTAAATTACCGAGCAGGATGCTTGAACAGGGTAAAGGAAGGTGCCTTCTCTTTGCCTTCTCTCTTTCATCCTTATGGACCTCTTCTTTCACTCTGAAATCCCTGCAATATTTGACACAATTGTCTGAATTTTCACTAGCCATTAGAAAAAAAAAAAACCTTCTAGGAAACCAAAGGCCTGAAAAGAAACGTTTAGACTTTCTGTCCCAAGTGGAAGTTGTAGTGATATTAAAATACAGTGACCTTTTCCACACAAGGTTTCTTTCTTTGGGGAAAATAAATGTATTTATCCGATTGTCTATTAAAGCATCTATCACTTGAACAGGAAGAGCCTGAACATGACATGCTGGTTTTTCATGGGGTGGTCAAACAAGGACTCTCTCTGTAGAAATTTGGGCTATTTACTTCTCCCAGGTTCTTGGAAATGTTTCTCACCGAACTCCCTCTATGTTTGAATACCCATTCAGCTGGGGAAAGAAAATAGAAAACTCAGTTTCTCCTTGGACACATCTTCCACTGTCCAACAAGAAACTCCCACCATGTTCATTTTACAGGTGGGGAAACTGAGGCAGCATGGATGAAATAAATTGCTTAAGGAAAATTCTGTTGGATAAGGGAGTCATAGAGCACTGTCAATCTTTGTTTAATACAGCTGTTGCAATAAGAGAACTGAATGCCACTTTAGGGTTTCTCAACATATCAAATTATTTCAGAAGAGAAGACGTTTCTTTGTGGCAGAAGGATTAGAGAACCTTGGTGATGCTGGGATAAATGCTTGTGTACAATTCCCTTGAATGTATTATTGGGTAAGATTAATGGTGATTTTCGATCTGGAGGCTGAGGGTTACAACCCTCAATCAAGTATGCTTTCCCAGCTTTCTCCAGTTTTCCCTTCGAAGATCAGTAATTGCTCCCCTCCTCCTCTACTTCTTGATTCTTGAGTGGTTTTTGGCCAAAACGACCCTGTGCTCATTTCATAGTAGCAGCTAGGAGAAAAGCTGACAGCTATGAGGTAGTAAAGACGAATGGTGGAAGGGAGAGTTTAGGAAAGCTGGTCTCAGGCTGTGCTTATGAGGAGTGATGACAGCAAACCCCTTTCTCCAGCAGAGTGAAATGTGAAGGGGAATACTTTGCTTCTTCAGACTGCTAATGTAAATAAAAGGCACACAGAGGGACACGGGTAGATGAACAATCAATTAAAAGCAAATTTCCCTCCCTGTGTGATGTTAGAAGGCTGTGGGTGATATAACATGAGACAGGGGTGAGACACCATGGCAAGTTTCTTAGGCAATGCAGAGGCTTTAAGCACATTACTGAGCTGGGAGAACCAGCCCAGCAGTGGGGTTTCCCCTTTGGTTTGCAGTTTCACCCTCTGTGAGTGCTCAAGAGATACCTTTAAATTCATATAAACAATTCATTTGATTTCAATGAGAAGAAAAATGATAATGATTCCACTGAAGTTTCAAAACAGGCTACAGGCCTAATGGGATCTGACTGTGTCCCCTTAAATGTCTTAATGGTGCTGAAAACACAAGTTCAGTTCCCTGGAAATGTCATTCTTTAGCTGTTATTTGGCTGGTTGTTTTAGTGATGATGTCGTAATTCCATGAAGTCATATCTAAGTTCTTCAAAGCATTTCCATCTGGTTTCAATGCCATCATCAAGCAGGAGCAGAATGGGAACATGTGCCACCAAGGTTAAACGAGCCAAAATAAGCTATTGCTTTCAGTCCATGATATCAGAGGCACGTGCAGGGCCCATAACACCTGCCTGGATTTCCATGTTTTACAAGCCATGTTTTTAGTCTGCTCTGCTCCTGGTGGGATGAAGCATGGCCTGGCCAGTGGCTGCACCCTGGTGTTGCATGAACATGTGGTAGCCACCCCACGTCCAGAAAGAGCCAGCCACGGGAGATGTGCCCACCACACTCTTGGCCCCATGGTGCCTGATCCACCCTGCCTTGGGAGCTGTGGTTTGGATGGGTCCTGGGCTGATCCTGCAGCCAGGTGGGATGGGAGAGCTGCAGCTGGTGGAAGCTCCAGCCTGTGCTGCCTGGGCTGGATGAGACCAAGCTCGTGTGTGTCCGGGGAAGTTGCTGTCCTGCCACTGCAGCTGCCCTGCAGGCAGGAGGAGGGGTGCTGGCTGCCAGCTGTGCCCCCAGGACTAACCCCAAGGCTGCCCTGTATCCCTGTGTCCCAGTGGCTGCTCCAGCTGTCAGCAGCAGTTGCTGTCTGCAGCTCGGTGTCGCCTTGTGTTGTCCCACACAGTGTCTGCCCCTAGATAGGAACAGCTGGGCAACATCTCTCACAGCACCAGTGCCATGAAAATATTGCTGATTTGGATCACAGATCACAGAATATTCACTGTTGGAAGAGATCCACAAGGATCATCACGTCCAGCTCTGAAGCAGGTGGCCCAGACAGGGGTGGAATCCACAACGTTGGTGTTGATAGCACCAGGCTCTATGGCTGCCCTAGGAGCACCTGGGTCTTGTACAGCCCAGTATGCAGCCTCTCAGCTGAGCTGTCATGGAGGGAAAGATCCCTGTTATCTGCCACTATCATCCCTGTTGTGCTGGCAGTATCTGTGTGCCTTGGTTCCCTGGGACCCCCCATGTCCTTGGGCACTGGGCAGGAGAAGAAGGACCAGCACCTGGGTTTCTCTACAAGAGCCTGTCCTTGTGTGGTGCAGCTGCTGGTGACCCATTGATGCTCCTGGCAGGGTCATTTCTGAGGTGAAGTGCAGCTCACTTGCTTTCCCTTTCTGCACATCACAGGACATGTACCCAGCCTAACCCTACTGAACCAGCCAAAGATTCCCTCTGACCTCAGTAACAAGAGAAAACCTCCTGCTGGGTGCAGGCTGTCCTGGTCTCCCTGAAACCCTCCTCTCCCAGTGTGTGCTCCAGCCAAAAAAATTACTATGCTTTTGAACAGACACAGAACTGTGCAGCTCCGCACTCTGTTTCCTAATTGTCTTTCTCATCTGGTGGTTTCCAAGGGTGGTTTCTTTACTTTGGATGGTTCAAAACCCAACTTCCCTACCCACCCCAGTGAGGTCTGAACTGTGGTTTGAACTGTTGCTCAGAACCATGCCTGACTCTGATCTTTTAGTGCCCAGCACTTCCAAGCTTTCCTAGGGAGCACATAAATAGCACCATAACTGTCCTAAGGCTTAGGAACCAGAGTGCAAATAAAAGTACACTTAAAAAAATTTATATGTTCCCTGTTTTTGAAGGCAGTCTCATGACCCGGGCACTTGACTCGTGGGTCTGACAGCTTGCCCCTGGAAACGACAAACAACTTCTCATCACCCGGCAAGGAAGAGTGATGGGCAATGCCAGCAGCCTGTCCGAAACACCGCTGAGAGTGTAGATGCTGCATGCAGATTATGCTGTTACACTGTACAAAAATAAATGGTACATGGAGGGAATTTGTGGGGATGCAGCCCCGGAGCTGGCTAAGAGCATTCTCTAGCACCATCTAGTGCTCTGAGAGCCCAGGTTCGTAAAGAATGCTGAGGTTTAATCATCGTATAGATCAATACCACAGGCAATTTGAGCACAGTGGTGCAGAACCGAGAAGTGATGCATATCTCGCAATATATTACATGAAAGGGTGAGCATTAAATTAAGTGTCGGCCGTGAACCAAAGTAATAAAATGTGGCATATATATTGCAGACAATGCAGATTTGTGATTTATGCTGGCTGGGCTCTGAAAGCAAGGATCCATGTTGTTAAAGTATGCCTTCAATCATTTCAGAAAATCAGAATGGATTAGTACATTTAGACTTCAGGGGCTGAGTCTGAATATCCCTGAAGCATTAAAATGTCTCCTCCTTTTTCCCCTGGGCATTGCTGCTTTTTTTTCTATATATCTTTGTCCCTCTCCAAGCACATTCTACCTCAGAATCATAGAATCATAGACAGGTTTGGGTTGGAAGGGACTTTAAAAACCATTTAGTTTTAACCCCTCCCCATGGACAAGGACACCTTCCACTAGACCAGATTGTTCAGAGCACCGTCCAGCCTTGAACACTTCCAGGGGTGTGGAGTCCCCAACTTCTCTGGGCAACCTGTTCCTTAATTCACATCATTCCTGTTTTTGCAAGACTACCTTCAAGACTGATGGGATTAGTTCCCAGAGGAGAATAACCTAGTTGAAAGAAACAAAAGGAATAGCAAAAATCAGCCATCAACACCTCCAGCAGCTGAAAGAAGAGTTGCACTGGCTCTGGCTGTTGAACTGGAGGGGACTGGGGACAATTAATTCCCTAGAACTGCTTACTTAAAAGCCCAAAACTCAATCGAAGTTTGTCAGACACATTCTCAGTAGTCAATGAAATGCACAGTAGATATGGGGCCAAGTTTTAAGTGCCAGGAAGGGAAAACAATGACCCTATGCTTTTATTTAAATATTTTATTTTCCTTATTCATGTGGTAGATGAGGTTGTATGGAGCTGTTGTTGAGCTGTGAACCAAACTTGTGATGTTTTCTGTTTGGTTTTGTGCCTGACTACCTACTACATGATGCACCTTAGCTCAGTGATTTCAGGACTTGGCAAAGTGATGGAGGAAATATTTTTTACTAACATATGTAATTTCTTTGGCACAGTATTTACCCAACACCACCGGTGGTAAAACTGTTAATAGGGAGATGGTGCTAATGGTTCTTATAACAAATCTTGTCAGATGTCAGGTTTTCTTTCCTGAGAGTCCTTGCAGTGACAAAAGTAACCAATAGCCAATGACAGGTGGATCTTGTCTGCTTATTTCCTGTGTTCAGCTGATTTTTATCTCTTCTCCATCACCACAACTAAGCCAAAGCAAGAGACTCAGAGGGTACATGCCTTACCCATTAAGCTATTATAGTCCTAATCAGTAAGTTAGTTCAGCTCATCTGCATTCACTTCTCAGACTTTTGTTTATATATTCATTTTTTCAGGGTCAATGGCAGTGCAGTTTTGGCTGGAAAGTTATGAGTGAGAGTTATTAAGGCTTCATGAAATTTCAACACAAAAGCAAACCAGCATCTAAGGCAGACACAGCAGCCTGCTGCATGATTTGTGCTGGTGCCAGGGGTTACAGCAGGACAAGGAGCCTGTACTTCAGATGCAGCCCACAATTTTTGGCAGGCAAGTGAGGATGGGACACTGCACCTCCTTGTAGCATCCCATCACCAGCACTGCTGAAAGCCTCTCTTCCAGGAAAACCCTCCTGAGCCAAACTGTCATGAAGAAAAAGGAGTAAAAAAGACAGCAACAGGTGTACAGTCATGTAGGTTACTATCTAACCCTCCCAACATGGGCTAGCAGTGTTTTGCAAAGCATAATAAAGAGTGTAGGGTTCTCTTTAATGAAGTTGAGTGCCAAAATTATTTGCATAGACCCACACAGTCATGAAGAGGAAATGGTAATGAGCGCAGCACACAAAATCCTTGAATGGTTTGGGTTGGAAGGTATCTTTTAAACTAGATGGGACAAAATGCAGGAAATTGTGCTGATAGGGAGCAGTCAGAGATGAGGAGCACATGGCCAAGCAGCATCCCATGTAGTGCAGTAGGTCTGACTGCACTAAGGATGGGGCACAGAACTCCAGATTTTGCCTTGCCAGTGTTGAATAAATGGGACCACCCCTCTGGACCTGCTGCTGGCTGGGCTTTGTCTAAAGCAGCCCAGGATGCCACTGGCCTTGGCTACAAGAGCATGTTGCTGGCTCATGCTCAATTTGGTGTTCAGCAGCACCCACAGGTCCTTTTCCATCAAGCTGCTTTCCCACTGGGTGGTCTCCAGCATGTCCTGGTGCCTTCATTTTTTCCTCACCAGGTGCAGTATTTGGCACTTCTCATTGTTGAACTCCATGAGGTTCCTGCTGTCCCATTTCTCCAGCCCACTGAGGTCCCTCTGGATGGGCACACAATCCTCTGGCACAGGAACCACTCCTTCCATTTTGGTGTTGCTGGCCAGCTTGCTGGTACACTCTGCCCCATCATCCCAGCTGCTAATGAGGCTGTTAAACAGGGCTGGACTCAGTGTGTGACCCCTGGGATACAATCACTGCCCTCCAACCAGACTCCATGCCACTGACCACCAACCTCTGGTCCTAGCCACTCAGCAAATTCTCAAGCCAAATCACTGGCTGCTTATCCAGTACTCAAAACAACAGCTTGTCTCTGAGGATCTTTAGTGAGACAGTGTCAAAGGCCTCCCTGAACTCCAGGCAGACAATGTCTATCACTAATGGTCTTGAAGTGAGGCTTTCTTTTTTAGGGGTAACTCTTCAAAGAATCTGATTCAGGACTGACCCCCACTAGCTGTGATTTAAGAGAACTCCAGTGGTATGGGGATATAGGCAACTGCAGGAAAACAAGCGTCACCAGAAGTGCCCAGCAGAAAGCAAAATGAAAAAACTTGCAGTTTACACTGAGTGAATTTACACTGTATCAGGGCAATTGTATTGCTGTAATAATGCATATTTACTTGTAATGGAGTGCATGCTTGTTGAAAAAGGTGCCAAGCAAATGCATTCTCAGCTTATGAGGTTAGACCTTTCTATAATGTAAAAATTCTAATTGAAGAGCTGGGACTAGGGCTTTTTTTCCCTTGGGCCTGGTTCTTCACATAGAGAAGGACCATCATCTTGGGAGAGCAGTCCTCTGCAGACTGCAATTGCTTATTTAATTTAAAGAACAATCTCCTAAATATTTAAAAATGTTTATTAAAAAAAAAAGCGCAAAACCCCAAAACCTTCAAATCAAAATAATTTGATTTTCACTTACTGGAAAAAAATTTCTCATAAACAGTTTATTTCTGGCTCTATCTTAGCAATATGCGTCACCAAAAGCTATTTGAAAAACTTGCCAAAAACCCAAAATTCAAATCTGTTTAAAAACATTTTTATTCTTGTCTTGTTCTGCTCTACTTCAATGTCCCCTTTTTTTGTTCTTTTAAAACATTTTAAAATCTAAAATGTTTTCAAAATACATTTAGAGGTGCAGGATAGAGTGGAGCAGGTAGGATATTTTACAGCAACAGATTTGACCTTGGTTAGAAAACCTTGAGTCTGAATCTAAACAAGAATGTCTCCAAAGCTGTGGGGTTTGGGTTTTCTTGAAATAGCAGGTGGCTGCTCAGATAAGAAATGCTGGTTCTGCCCATTACACAGACAGGAACCAGGTGCAAGGTGCAGATCTGCACTGGAACTTCCTGACAATTTGGGAGTCTGCAGCCAAAATGCTTCTTGGATCTGATCACTGCTGCACTTCCAGTTATAATTATTGTGTTAGAGTGTGTCAAATTGCAACTGAAAGCAGAGTCTGAAAACATACATACTTTGTTATGGCAATGAGAACTATGCTCATGAACAATTAATAATGAGCAATGCTGTACTTTGGATATTCCTTGCCTTCAAAGATGAGTGCTATGTGCTGTTACAGTCACAGAATGAGGGAGTGGTTGAGGCTGGAGGCAGCTCTTGAGATCTAGTCTAGCCTTGAGGCCTAGTCCAGCCTTGAGATCTAGTCCAGCCTTGAGGCCTAGTCCAACCTTGAGGTCTAGTCCAACACTGCTCAAGCAGGGTTGTCCAGAGAGGGTTGTTCAGAGCTGTGTCCAGTCTGGTTTGAATTATCTCCAGATCATCACCAGGCAACCCAACCCAATGTTTGACCTTCATCATAGTAAATATTTAATGTGTTTTAGTTTGTGCCCAGTCACTCTTTTCCTGTCAGTGAAGTCTAATCCCTTGTCTTCATTCTCTTCCATTGGGTATTTATCGACATTGATAAGATCCCTCTGAACCATCTCCTCTCCAGGCTGAACAGCCCCAGCTGTCTCAGTATCTCCTGATATGAGAAATGTTCCAATCCAGTAATGGCCTTTGTGGCCCTGTGCTGGACTAGCTCCAATAAATCTGTGTCACTCGTGCTCTGGGGAGCCCGGAACTGGGAAGAGTTCTGGGACACATCCTCAGTGATTTTCCTCCTACTTGACTTGGTGTCACTGGTCACAGCCCTCTGGGTCTAGTGGTGCAACCAGTTTTTAATCCATTTTACTGTCCACTTATTCAGCCCCTACTTTGTCATCTTATCTGAGGCATTATTATGGGAGACAATGACAAAAGATATACTAGTCAAGGTAAACAACATCCACTGCTCTCCCCTCATGCATCAAGCTGGTCAACTTTGTGGAGGAAATCAGGTTGGTCAAGCATGATTTCCCCTTTGTAAATCAGTTCTGGCTACTCTTAATCCCTCCTGATCATTATATATACTTCGTGTTTTGAAGTCAACGTGTGGGGGAGAGAAAAAAAAGAATATAAGCTCCAGTGAGAGACCTTTGGAAATGCAACCACTCATTTGGGCCACTGAAGAACCTCAGCACAATCCCACTACTACAAGGAGCTAATGCAAAGACAACTTAAGCCTAAGAAAATAATCACAGAGTGGGGAGGTGAGAGCAATTTGCGTCTGAAAAGGTTGGCTGCCAAATAAGCAAAATTGTGCTATGGACTTCTGTGCACACATTTATCCTCATGCATTCCTTGCCATGGCTACAAATACTGCTGTGTACTAACACATGTACTGTGTACTGATCCAGACCTGGCCCAACACCCAAACTTTACTCTGGCAGCTCAGTATTACACTGACCTTGATTTATTTCATTGCTGTGTTTGCTTCAGTCCCCTCACCCCCAACTAAATGTCAATTAGCATGCAGAGAACATCTTAATTATCATCCTTTCAGCACTCACTCGACATAATTAATCAAGACAAACATACAGAGGGGTAAACTTTCCAGTATCCAGTGCTCCTCCTGTGTACAGGGAAATCAACTCTGTTACCTGTCAGTGAGGAGGAAGAGGTAAGGTCATGAGCGGCTGAAAAATGTACAGCGGGAATTCTCAGCTGGTGTAAACTTGGCTTTCTCCTGTATATTTTCAACTTAATTTTAAATAAATAATGAGATCTCAGCTATGGCCCAAAAAACTCATCTTTATAAACAAATCATCTGTTTTCCACTTGGAATACACACTAGAGAAATCAGACAGTGTCTGGTTAAGCTGGAGCGTACGTTATTTTTTAGAGTACACAAGACATTAACAGTCTGAGTGGGACTGCAGAAATTTGTGTTGTTGAAGATGTAGCCACCATCTGAGGATATGCAAAAGCCTCATCTGCACTAGACATTAGATGGTGTTGTAACCCAGGTGGCTGATCAGAGCCCCACTGAAGCTTCCAAGAGGCCCATATTTATAGCATATATCACATAAAATCACTGAAGAGTAAAAGTAAAGAAATGGTGGGTTTAATTTTGAGAAAAATCTTGCTGTGACAGGGGATAGTCCATTTCCCACCCCATCCTCAGAGCTCTGCACCACTGAATCAGGCAGTCACAACCCGTCCTTCAGTCTCTGCCTCCAGATGGCTTTCCATTGCCTCAAGTGTATTTAAAGAGTTCTTCTGAGAAAATGGAAAAGTAGTACATGCCTGACTCATAGCAAGAGCTTTCCAGAAATGGCCAACACCTCTGTTATGGAAAAATTCACATCCCTGGTGGAGATCATATAAAAAACTTTGACAGGACTTTATCCAGCTGAGATAAACTAACTTGTGCAATTGGGTAAAAGTACTACAGATTTATACCATTTGTTTAAAATAACATTTTCTTTAGGTCGTTATATATTATTTCACACTTCATCTCACTTCTGTACATCCTACCTTTAGCACTTTCTCATATTTGTGGGTGTGATTTTACACTTACTGAAAATCAGACATTTGAATTTGCATCTAAACAACTGGAACAGCATTTCCTTGAGTTTCTGAGGCAAACATCTAACTACCTAATTTCATACAGCACTTTGCACAAAGATCTGACTCATCCTGAGATTCAGATGAATGAAGGACTTTTAACACACTTCTGAACTGTGTCACACCTAAATTCAGGAGAAATTTGCCAGTTATATCAGAATCTCCTAAGGTGACTGAAATGTGTTCCCAGTGCATTTCATTATTTAAATATGGTTGTTCAACATTGAGCTGGGGGTCAAATTTGAAGCTCTGATGAGCTATTGGGCACATCTGCTGTAGAATCTGAAGAGGGAAGGGATCCTGTGAAATGTACTGGGCAGAGAGTTATTTTATTAACACCTGTGAAAAGCAACCTCAAAAATCCAGTTAGTGACTGCCACGTTTTCTCTTCTGCTCCATTCTCTTGATGACCATGTTGCCTTTATGGGGTTATGTTGGACACCTTGACCTCAAAAGCTGGGCCAGACCCTGCTCAGCTCAGGAGGGGAAGCTGTGGACCTTCCACAGTTTGAAAGGCCTGGAAATAAATGGGGCATGTAGTGCAAGAGAACTTGCTTTTCCATGGTGACCTGCATGGTTATTCCCCCCTTAACTGCCTGCTCTCCTGCCTGCTCTTCAAGGCAAGTCACTGTGCCCCATATTGGTTCACATGAAACTAATGAAATCACAGCATAATATTTTCCATACCTCATATTGTGTCCTTACTACAGTGACTTACATGTTGCTTGTAAAAGATTTGCTCCGTCTGTTTCAAGGGGAGGAGTGGGGGTGGAGAGAGAGTCCCTTTCACTGCCTGATTTATATGTCAAATATAAAACTAAAATGAAACATGTGGCTGATTGCCTACAAAGTTTTATGTCAGGTGTAGAAGTCACTGGCCCCACTCATAAATCACGTTGCTCATTTGTAACCGTTGCAACAGATTTATGAGATTTATAACTGGGTTATTGAGCTATGTCGTCAGTGCAAGCATTTTCTTATTAATAAAAGTACTGCTAAATGGAGAGATGGTTTGTAGAGCAATTGGCCACACCTTTTTTGATTGGAGGAGGGAGACACCTTTTTGTTTGTAATCTATTAAAACAAAACGCTTGTGAAAGTCCTGGGCCCCTCCCTGAGCTCCAAAGGCTTTATTTCTTCTCTGGGGACCTTCAAAACAAGCTCCTTATTCATAACTGTGAGATGAAGCTGTGAGGATGATGTTTCCGCTGGTGATTCATGTGATTTACTCAGAATGTTTGATTCATCCGTGAAGAAAAACAACCTCTGGCTGAGGGACAGATGCTTATGGGGATTTGACATTTGATTTCAGCTGGGTTATACAGGGTTATGAACAGGGATGGTTTTTCTCTATAAAACTACTTTCCCCGGAGCAGGAAACCAGACTAATGCCCTAAAATTTTGCCTCCAGTCTGTATTTGCGAAGGAAAGGGGGCATTTCTGCAAGGTTTCAGTTGGGCTCTGTCTCCTGAAATTCCTCTTCTGAAGGTTTGTGTTATGTTGGAGGCTGTTAAAGCAATGGCACCTCCCAAAAGGGAAAGGATGGAATTGCTCTGAGGGGTGGGGGAGCCTTGGGTGCCTTGCTGTTTCAGGATGCCTTAGGGTGGAAGGTGCCCTGTGATATTTGCTGCATCTGGGGGATCTTCAAGCCAAAGTGAGGTCCTTCACAGATGTTGGGAAACAGAGTTGATTGATAATTGTAAATTCCCAGGAGTGGCTCCAAAAGGGACCCAGCAGATCCTCTGACCCTGAGCTTTGAGTTAGACAATACTGCTCACAAAATGGACCTTCCTAGTTCTCATTCTTAACAGGTAATTCCAAAGTCCTGGGTCTGAGCACACAGAGTTCTCACTGAGTGTGATTTCTAATTTATGCTAAAATTTCACATTTGGGGGCCCTCTCTAATAGTTTTTCATTAAAATTTAAAAATATGTGTAATATCAAGACATAATTCGATCTTTTAATTCAAAACTGACCTTTAAAAATAACTTCATGTTTGAAGCCTCTTATCATTAAAAATTACTAAAAAGACAGATCTATGTGAGTTGTGACTCTTTTATGAAAGCTTTCAAGAAAATGTCCCCCAAAGACAATATTTGGATCTTATTTAATTATCATTATTTGTAAAAAATGAGAGAGGCCCTCCCCTATTGGTGTCTGTCAGATCATTAAAAGGAAAACTTGAGTCAAATTTCATTTTTGCACCAGCTTGACCTGTAGAGCAAAGAAGGAAACAAGACTCCAACCTTCATTAGATGAATTTCTGTGTTAAGGTTATGAAAAAATCTCAGCATGTTTATTAAAACAAATCAAAGGTTACAATATTTTAAAAATGGAAATCTTTGTTTTAATTAATTTAATATTTTTTCATTGGAAATTACTTGTTTACTTCTTTATTTATCTGGGAATATATATAGGGCTGGGAAGGGGAGTGAGGATGCACAGATATTGATGTTTCATGGGACAAAACCCAAGGTTTAGGAACTTGGTGGAAGTTATATGTGAGGTCTGTGGTCATGCAGTGATTTTTGGGGACATACCATGTGTGTCTCTCCTTTGAATGATGCACTCTTTATAGAATCACAGAATAGTTTGGGGTTGAAAAGGACCTCAAAGATTACCTAGTTCCAACCTTCCTCTAGAAGCCCAGTCCTGTTCTGTCTGCCTCCATCAAAGCAGAAGAGGAATGAAAGCCAAAAATCTTTGTGATTGGACCTAGGTGTGATTATTTGGTGATCTGCAGGCCATGTAACATTGATGGTGCTGGATCCAGCCCAGCAATGAGGATGAGCTTGAATTCATCCAAAGCAAGCAGGACCCAAACACCAAGCTTAAAGTTAAGCATCTGCATGGGTGTTTTGTTGCATTTGGGGTGCAGAGAGGAAAAGCAAAAACTGATTGGGAAGTTACAGAGAGAAATGCGATCCAAATGTTCCTGTTAGTTGCATTTGTTGCAATGAGGCTAGGTAGGAAGTTTGGCCTGGTAAAGGGAATGAGCACTCTGATGTCTGTGCTGCTCTGGAGATAGGCTGGGCAAATATGGATACCCAGAATCTTAAGGCAGTGCCCATCATTCATTAATTTCTACTCCACTTGCACCGCAGCTGCCTTCCCCTGACATGCACAGTTTTCTTATGCACTCCATTGTTTGTAAAACGTCCTAAGAAACTTGATTTTTTGTAAAGTAAGAAAAAGAAAAAAAAGAAAAAGCATTCCTACCAGATTTTTCCTCTTCCATTTGGCAAACTTTGCTTTTCCGCCCCGCTGTTTCCTATGGAGCTGCAGCCAGCACGACGTTCCAGCTTCTTGATTTCCTCGTGCCATAATTTTTAGAATTGCCATAAATATCAGCTCTGCTCTGGGGAGTAGGGGCAAGTCATCCTGCCCTGTCTGCTGGCTGCCTGTCCTGATGCAAGAGCAGAGTGAACTCCTGGCCAGATGAGGATCCACATCCTGCAGTCTCTTTGCTTATTGTAGATAAGGATGGTTTTAACGAAATACCGGGCACTGTTCTCTTCCATTTTTACCATTTCTGAATATCTATTGCTTGATAATTTTTTATGGCCTTATTGGAGGCTGGCAGAAATAACTGCTGCTCTGTCATCCATAAAAAGTCCTGAGTTTGTGCTGGTGGGAAGGTGTTCAGGTGCCTGCCAGGAAGGAAGAGATCACAGAGTTCTCCAGCACACAGATATCAGAAAGTGCAATTCCACAGGAAAAAAGGCAATGGAAGTCATTTTTCATCCTTCCACAGACTGTTAAGGCCTTTGGTATTGGTTGCTAAGTGTTCATTTGCTCTTCTTGGTGTTATCAGAGAGAGTCCTTGGGAGGAAGGACTTGAGCTTTTTGGGGGAGAAATGATTTCCCTTTGCCTTTCAGGTGAATCCATCTATCAGCTGCCAATGAGATGTGTGAACATCCTCATTTTAAAGAATTTGCCACAGGTGGAAGACCTGAGTGGTTTTAACTGATTTTTTTTTTTCTTCTGATAAAGTTAATATTCTTGTAACAATTTGGGAAAAGGGAGTATGTCACATGTGGGCATAGACTGGGAAATAAAAAGGTCAATCCAAAATGGAAGCTAAATGCTTGTAGCATTTCAGGAGCACTGGAATGTGGGTCTTCATTGCAGAAAGTGTTACCTGAAATATGTGAACAGGCTGCTAGGGCTGCAGTTTGCAGACTGCACTGTTACCCACTCTCCAAACAGGGGGATCATAAATCCAGGCTCCCTTCTGTGCCCTGTGCCTCTGGTCTCTGCCTTCTGGCATGTTGCCATTTTCTGATGACAAAGATATAAGTACACATATATTTTTAAACAAATTCTCCGAACTCCCCATTTCCTCTTTTCTAAAAAGGTTTATGCCAAAGAAATCTGGAAAATTAGGTCAAATGACAATTATTTAGGAGACAGATTTTCCTTCTTCATTTTTTTCCTAAAGTAGAAGCAAAACATCCAGATAGAACAGTGTTGCTATGAGTCTGATGATGGACTGTGTAGGGAAGGACCATGCTCCCGAGTCCAGGAAATCCTAACAAGTTGCAAATTAATGATAAATACCATGGAGGATCTTAGCAACTCTTCACTCAAATTTTGAATTGCCAAGGAACAACTTTTATTTACTATTTCATATTGGTCCCTCTGAATACCAATGCCATGACTCCAAAATGCTCCTTCCAGTGGCCTCTATACTGCACCTCAGTCTATGTGACTGCTGTGCAGTGAAGGTCCACACTAAAGACATGCCTAAAAAGCACAAAATTCTCAATTATATTGTTCCCATCCACAGGACATGCCAAGAAAAAGAAAGAGAGGCTCCACAGAGAGGATGTTCAGGTGTGGAGCATCTCTCCATCAGGAGGCTGGGAAGGACTGGGGCAGAGGAGGGATGTGCTGGAGGTGGAAGACAGCAAAATGTGTAGTGGAAGGGTGGCAACCTCCAAGTGGCCATCTCCATCCCTGAGGCTACTGAAATAGTAACACAATGAAGTGACAATTTATTAGTTAAACCCAGTTACACCTTGTGTGGTCCTCTGCTGCCAGACCCTGTTCAAGCAGAATTTCCCACTCCCACTGTTAGCAGCTTCCCAGGGCAAGAGCACAGATTTACTGGGGGGAAATAGCCTTTTAACCTGGCTGGCATCCACTCTGGGCCCTCCAAGGTTTGGGAGCAGTGTTGCTCCAGAGAAATGGGTTCAGTATCCATTTCATTTTTATATATCTTATTACAGCTGTTAAATAAACTAACCTAAACCCAAGAAAACATCACTGAAGTCAAGCTTTTTATTAATAAAATATTGAACTAACCCAGCAATAGAATACTTGAACTACCAAATGGACTGGTTGGGTCAAGACAGTTTCAGTGCTGGGCTGGAGCTGAATTATCAGTTGTGTTGAAAGTGAAGTCAACTCTTTTGTAAGTGTTAAGATGGATTCTAAGAATATGGCTAATTAGAAATGGTTAGTCTGGAATTTTACCACTGTCATTCAAATTAAAAAGATCTGATTAGGTCACTTAAATATCCCTTGTCTGAACCACAATATTTCCACGTCCTTATATTTCAGTTCTCATGTTCAGTTTCTGCTTTCTCTACACTCTCTCCTTGAAGAGATATCCTAATTCAGACATTAATAGAACATTTTAGACAGGTGGCTCAGAACTTTTATTTACTGTGACTTCAATGGCAGCTCAAAATTTGTGAACTTCTAAACACACAGAACATGTTTCACCAAGTGCCTTTATTGATTTGGTTTGGAATATTTGGAATATTTGGTTTGGAATATTTGGAGGATTTGATCAAATCAAGTCCTTTGATTTGAAGGACTTCTTTATCTGACCTTTTCCCATGGCAGTTTCTGAGTGACATCCTAAAGCTAAATGGGACCAGAGGAAAATTTGGGCAAAAGTTCTGGTGAATTCTTGGCAGATTCTGGTGAAGTTCTGGGATGTATCTAGTGTTCTGGAGCCCTGTAGCTTAGTCCAGTCAAACATGAATTAGGTCACTGTTGGTCATCACTAAGTAGGAAAAGTCCAGCACATGCCAAGAATTTTTAAAACATTAAGCAATTTGCATAGCAGAAATGACTGCTAGGTTTCCCTCCTAGTAAATAAACAAATAAACAATGAAACACAATATCTTGGGACATCAGGTCACTTTGGAATAGTTTTCCATGGCCTTATTTGAGTTACAAGGCCTAAGTTTTCTGAGAAGTTGTCATAACCTTCCCCAGGCAGGATGAATAGGAAAATCCCAGCCTAGGTGGATCAGCTGCCCAAACACCCATCCATCAGCAAAATCCAAATAAATTCACAGAGGCAGGAAAGCTCAGCATCATCCTTCTGTCCCTTGCCTCTAGGAGCTGACAAAAAGGCTGATTCTTTGTGGTGACAGGGTGATTTTAACAACCTCCCTGCTCCTGGGCAGCTTGTGGTCAGTGATGCACATCTCTGGTGCAGTGCTGCTACAAGAATGATAAGGACTAGGCTTATTTGAAATTTAACCTTTAAAATGATCAAGCATAGGGAAAAATGCATGTCCAAAGAAAAATGAAGTTCTGAAAGCAAGTTCTCAGGTTAGGTGCCTAACCATCAGGAGCTTAATTAGGAGCTGTAATTTATTAAAGCAATTTGTATGCTTCTGTGCAGGTAGAAGCTTGCCAGGGGGAACTTTAAAGGACTCACTGCCACGGGGCAGGCTGTACTCAGATCACAGAGTGGCATTGCTGCTTCTCTTCCCACCCCTTCCCAGCTCTCCACTGGTTGTGTCCAGATGTGTCCATCTTTCCTCAGTACCCACAAAATATTCCTTAATTTGTGAGCTGCCCCTTTTTAATGCCAGCCACTGTGCTGCTGCTCTGCATTTTGCTTTGCCCACTGTACAAAATCCCTTTAAAGGATGGGCTCGTGACAGGAACAATACCAAGGACATGCACAAAGAAATGCCCCTGAGTGGTGAAGAAATCTCCACAGTACAAAGTGCTCAGCTGGCATTCACTGTGCCTCCTCCCTTGGTTTTATTGCTTCACATAGTGGCTCTCAGCTGTGCTACCCACACAGGATAATGGCTTTGCCCCATCACAGGTGCTGCATGAGTTGTGTGTGGTGGTGGCACTTAGGAGCTACCAACGTGTATTTGGGCCAAAACCCAGCTGCTGCATAATTTTTCAGTTTCTCCCTCACCCAGGCACTATGTATAGGACCTGCAATGATCTGGGCATCTGGGCTAGGTCAGACCTCCCAGAACTGGGAAGGTGGCCTGAGGCTGGACAAAACAAACAGAAACAGGGTTATGGAGAACCTGTCACATGGGATGGGATGTCTGGATTTGGCTTGTTTAGTTTAGCAAAACAAAAGCTCAAGGGAGGATGTGACGAATGTCTATAAATATACCAGGAGAGAAAAGACATTTCAGCCTAGGGACAATGTTGGCACAAGAACAAATGGGCATGAAGTGGCTGTGAATAAATCTAGGTTAGGAATTGGGAAGGTTGTTAGCAATCAGAGTAAGGAGCTCCCTCCTAAGCAGGAGGGAAGAAAACAGGTGTTGACAGAAGATGGAGTGGGGTTGATTTATAGAAGAGTTTTCATGCTGGTTTTGCTTAGAATTGCAGGTGTCAGCAACACAGGAGGTCCTCCCAGTCCTGTGTCCTGGTGCTCACTGGTTGGGATGCTACTAGTGGCACAGCTGCTGGGCTGAAATGAAGTGCAGGTGCTTATTTTACAGACTTTCAAAGCCAAACCAGAATTTAACACCCAACTGCTATGACCTCTCCCCAGGATAGGAGATGCCCGTATCAAATTCAGTGTTTCTGTCACAAGCATGTCCTTACTTCAGGCAGAGACTCAAAAGGATGGGTAATTCAGGTGCCTTTGGGATCCTGTTCCTCAAGGTTCACACACAAATCAGGCTGCTCACTAAGGGAGAGCCCCGAGCAAGTACCTCTGTGCTGGTCTTTGCAACAGTCTCCTAAGAAATATAAAGACTCTGGGACTAAGAGAGGGTTAACGAGTGCTTCCTGGTGCATCCTCTGCAGTTCCTGGGGTATCTTCTGCTGGCATTCATCAGTTCAGACAGTGCTACCAGGAATCTTGCAGAGCAGTAGGATGAGGACAGCCAGTTTTAGGAGCACAGTGACACTGTGCACAGTGCCTGCTGCACTGGTGGAGGGGTTAAGGTCTGATATTTCCTCCAGCTTGTTCTGCTGTGGCTCTGCACAGCAGCTAAAGGAGGGGCAGGCTGGGGAGAAACAAACGAGGAGGTTATTTTTTCCAGATGATTTACCAGGCCGAGTTTCTTGCAGTGGAGGGCTGTTTCTGGCTGCTCTGGCTGTGCCTCATGGGGACAGGCTGCAATCAGCACTGTGATGGTTTTGTCGCTGCAAATGAGGAGGTCAGGAAACCACTCAGACCTTTTTCATTCTTTCTGCCCCAGAGATGAGACAGGGCTGAAGCATGGGAGATGCAGTACAGATTTAGGAAACCATGGAGGTGCTGGGCAGATTTGGGTTCTCTTGCAGGTCAGGAGCATGTAAACCCACTTGATATCTTTTTAACAATGGCTTTTGACCCTCAGTCTCACCCTGCAGCTGCTCAGTCTGCAAAACCAGTCATTCCTGGGTTGCATGAGGAAATCATGGTGTGGCCTGCAGCTGTGCCAGGACCTTAGAGTCCAACAGCACATGGAATTGTTGGCAATTTCCTCTCACTGGGATGTCTCAGGGAAGCCAGAAAGAAGCTATTCCGTGGGAATGCCCTGCAGCCTGGGAAATGGCCATTACAGCAGGGACAATGTATCCCTCCGTGATGCAAAGTTGACTCAATATTGATGTGATAACAGCCTAAAAAAGGGTCATGGATGCAGATCAAGCACCTTCTGGCCAAAGCAACCTAAAGAATGGCTCTTGGCTCATGGACATGAACAGAGCTGTGATTTTTCTAGGCATTCTGGCAGAGGATTAGAATTTCATTGTTTTCTGTGTATCCTTACACAGAAAGCTGAGAGGAGGATGCTGGCCCCATGTGTTTCTGGAAGACAGAGAGATAAGGAGCAGTGTCCTGTGCTAACCATGGCTGTTTCCCATCTGTTTCCTTTTGAGGTAACAGCTCCACAGAGAAGGCTATGTAGTACTGAGGGAGGTGCTGGAATATGGCTTGGAGCAGACATATTGTGGACAGGTGAAAAAAATGCCTCACATGATGACAGGAAGGTCAGGAGTGCATTGTGTCTCTGCCTTGAAATGTGCTGAAGCAAAACAAACAAAAAAAAAGAGATGTATTTCTGAATACCCAGGGAGGATGTCAAGTTTTAGAAGTGTTAGACAGCACTTTGGTGATATTTTTTCCATATGAGTTGCATAAAATTAATGTATTAGAGTTGATTTTAAAAAAAGAGGAAAATGTGCTGAATAAAAAAAAAAGTTTAAAAAGCATATAAGTAAGGCTTTTGTGGGTCTGATGATGGAACATAGTCATTGTAGCCACATGGTTTGATCATATAATTGAAGCCGTGATCAAACTATTTTGACTTAAACTATTGGTCTTGTCAAAGAGTGTTCTCTATTTTCCAGGAAACTGGGAGAGCAAAACATAGTCTGCCTAACAGCAAGACCTTCACTGATGTGTTTTGTCTTAATTGTACATTTACAAAATTACTTTTTTTGATTCCCTGGACACGTTCCAGGAAATGCTGTCCTGAAAGCCATTTCTTGGAAGGGGTGTGGTTTTCCCATCTCTTGTCCTCCCAGTTTCACCCAGAGACCCAGGTCACCCTCTTTGCAGGTGATGGCTCACCTGTTTGTGTCAGCCAAGTTGTGGAAGATGCTGAATAGACTCAGTGCACAACTGCTTCTGTTCCCAGCTCTGATCTTAAGGCCAAGCATGATTAAAAGATTGTATTTCTCCAGCTTGTGAATGCTGTTCCCATCTTTTCCTTGTACTCTGAGGGGATTTTTGGGATATTAATTGTTGGTCTGATGGAACAGCCCTGCTCCTCAGGAGCTGCTCTAAGAACAAACAAAGTTCATAGATTGAGTGATCAGAAATCAGAAGGTTTTTAATAAGAATATTTAGATGAAATAGAGAGATGAAAAAGGAGAGAGGAATCTCTTCAGCCTCTTTGGCTTCTGGGATCCTCTCTCTCTGTCTGTCTGTCTCTGTCTGTGTGACCAGAGCAGGAGAAGTGTCAGTGTACAATTACAAAGTATGAAAACAAATCCCAAAATAGAAGTGTTTTTCTTTGGCCAAAGAAACAATTTGAGATATATGAAAAAGAGTGCAAGAAGAGAGCTGTGATGTTTGTATATTATCAAACTGAAAACAATCAAGGCTGCAAGAACTAGTGAGGCACAAAAGTGCCTAAAGAAATCTTCTCAGGGTTAGCAACAATTAATAAGCTTTTTGGTTCTTTCTGCAATGATTCCTCTCTATAGAGAAGAAGCAGGGCAAGCAAAGGCAATGCTCTGCAGGGATGCACATACAAGTGTAGGAGGAAAGGGCAGCTGGAAAGCTTTACAGACCTCGGTGCTAGCTGAGCTTTACATGGTGAAGTTCTCCTTGCCCACAAGAATTTATATGGGGAGGAGAGATCCTGCCAGAATAACCTGGGGCAAAGACAAACACCCGAGTGCGAAAGCCAGCGCCAAGCCAAGCAGTGTGGGGTAGCAGTCGAGCACTTTCCAGCAGTGAGAGCAGTGGGAGTCCATCCACAGCAGCCTAGTAAGAACAAACTCTCCACAAAGTAAAGTGACCTGTGATCCAAGGCAGCTTAACTACAGCCAATTGACCTGTGTGAAAAGCAGGTTGTGTGCACAAGGCATTTTAGCATAAACTAGCCAAGGAGGTTGTTGCTATTACTTCCTAGGATCCTTCACAATGAGGTGGTAGTTGAATAATTCAGCAAAAGCTCCAACTCTTCTCACAAAACAGAAATCAACTGTCACTGGACATTAATGGAGTGAGAAAAGTAATTAGGTCTAATTTCAGATGTCCGAGCCAATTAAATAACAGAGTGAGAAAAGTTGTGTAATTTAGCTCTGCTCATCAAAAAAAAACCTGTCAAATTGTCCTCATATACAAATCTCATGCTGACTTCTTGGACAGCTTTGGGAGGGCTTGTTTGGGAAATACGCAAATCGTGCACAAGGTGTCAAGACTGAGTGCACCTCATGTTTTTCTGGTTCATAGAACTTGTATCTTTTAGGTTTGAATGCTTCAAAGCTCGGCACTGCCCTCAGACATTCCCAAAAAACCGAGGTGAACCTGGCCAAACCAGGAGCTGTCACTGGGTCTGAGAAGAGGCTTGCAATTCATGCATATGCTCCCCGAAAGGCAAATGTGTGTGCTCAGCCTGCCAGGTGCAGAGCCCACATAACCACTTGTCCTTGAGCCAAATTTTACAACAGAGGCATTTGCAACTGCAGAGCCAGATCCTGGCTGTGGTTGTGTCACCTCCATGTGCAGCTGTGGTACTGAACTTGGCAGAGGTATGCGGGACTCAAGCTCATGTAACTGAGGCTGGAGAGTGGCTCTGAGACTCCAGCCCTGCCTGAGGTCTGTGCTGGGTGCCACAGTCTCAGATATCACTGCTTTCTCGTGCTGTGTCTGTCCGAAAACATCTTGGACAACTCAGAAGTCATACTGCAAGAGACAAGGCCTGAGGTGCAAAGCTGCAGTGGAGAGTATGGAAAGCCCAGGAGTGGAGCACGAGGAAGATTTGTGGTGCCTATAGCTTCAAAGAGGCACAGCCAGCAGCTCATGAGGGTCTGTCACCCTGAAGGACTGACAGGCTGGTTGGCTAATGGGGAGTTTCAGGATATAAGCCTGGACCAGGTCTCAGATCCACCACACCTTTTGGTCTAGCACAAGACCCACGCTCAGGGTAGATCCACCTGCAACTGGTGAGGCCAGTGAAGATTTTATACGCTGTAGTAGCATTTGTTTTCCTTTGGCTGCATGAAGGGTGCTCACATGGGGGATTCACTGGGTAAATTTACATGGCAGTATGAGAACACCATTCATTCTGTTGAAAACCAAAGGATGAATATGGAGGAGGAGAGAAGAGGAATTTGGATGTGTTTCTACTCCAATTGATAAGTCTTGGCTTTAAACTCCTCTATCAGGGGTGCACACCTACAGCTGGTTTTATGAAAATAAATTATTTTCCCAACACCTTTCCTGCTGGCCCTGCTGAGACTATAGGTGGGGTCATCCAGAGGCAGTGGACTCAGGAGCCTGGCATCTGCTAGGCAATAAATGAAGGCAAGCAAACCAATGTCACATTCACCCCTGAGGGCTCATTGGATGAAGGCAACTTATATCCACTGTTTACCTGTTCTGGATTTGAATTGGTGACCCAGGGATGAAAGGTTTTCTGTCCTAGTGCCAGTACTTTGACTTGCTCTGCTGTAACAATAAATATCCCCCAAATCCCTGGGAGCTCCCAGCAATTACAGCCTTAAAATAAACTTATAGCATAGGCTAGTGATTACCAAATGTTTCTTATTGTTTCCCCTCTGGGAGACATGTATCCCTCAGGAAATGAGTTTCTAATTACACAGGAGGAGCAGGGAAATAACCACAGTGTGGGAAAGCTAAATTAATACAAGCTTCTAGGTGCACTCGGACCACCTCTTTTAGATCTGGGGAATGATTAAATGTGAGTGGACCGAGGGTTTTAACTTTGTCTCTTCTTGGGGAATGCCTAGACCAGCTGTGGCAGAAGAGATATAGGCAGTGAGTATAGGAAGAGAGGAGAGAAATAAAGATGCTGTTGGAGACCCCAGGAAAAAGTTGCACTGAGCAGCACAAAGGAATTCTTCAGCTGGCAAACCCCAGACTGTGTGGTACCATCTGGTGCAGGGCCTGAGGTTCTAATACACTGGGAAGGTTAATAAAATGGATGTG
The DNA here is from genome assembly GCA_013400515.1 of Erpornis zantholeuca. NCBI lineage: Eukaryota > Metazoa > Chordata > Aves > Passeriformes > Timaliidae > Erpornis > Erpornis zantholeuca. The sequence continues at coordinate 385,873 of VZTN01000489.1, forward strand.
CATCCTTTATCCTCCTGAAGTGCTAACCCAGCTCATTTCAGAGCCCAGTACTCCTTTTAAATATATATCTTTAAGGAGTAAATTCTGTTCAAGCCAGTGCACTACCCATGGAAAGCTGCAGCCAAAACACTCTTTGGGCACTGTATGACTCAAAGAGCCTGAGATCATTAAGGCTGGAAAGAACCTTTTGAACATAAACACATGTCATGGTTTATCATGCCAGTTGGAATCCCCAGGGCTGGCTTTGTTTTTGTGAGTGCAAGAGGAAGTCCTCTCCATCCCTTGCTTGTACTTGTTTTATTTCCCTCAGTACATACCATTTATAAACCTTGGGAATGCAAGCAGCCCATTGGAAAATATCTCACATCCCATCCATGCAACAGTGGCATCCAGAGCAGAAAAATGTGTACAAATGCACTCTGTCCTTCTGGAAGTGAGCATCAGGGTCTACACCCACACTCAGATGCTGCCCTCATGTCTGTTGCTGCTGAAGGGCAAAATCTTCAAGCTGCAACTTTCTGGGCAAGGTGAGGCTCATCCTTGTTTAGAAGCTGTCTCCCTTGGTTTGAAATGCTTTGCTCTGGTGGAAGATACATCAGCAAATGAAGAAATGTGCCCTAAGGTGTCACACACCGAAGCCAAACTATGGCTGTCACGTACCAAAACACCCATACTGCAGTTTGCATGTTTGCAGAGTGGGTGTCTGATGTGAGATTGTTTATAGAGAACCCCTGTGAAGCCTTGTTGTGCAATTTACTTAATATTAAAGAATGGAGAAATCTCATTTGAGTGTGTACGTAGCTCAGAAGCAAAGAAGAAGGTAGGATGAACAGCGACAGTTCAGAATAAAACTTTGAGGAGAGAATAGGATTTAATTTTAGGAGAGAATGTTGCCTTTGTCTGGGCAGTGGAGTGCTTTATTTTGAGATGGAAAACATAGTAGTCCCTATATGACTGAGGATGTTTTTATTCTGAAGTCAGGCAAACTATTTTTGCTGAATTTACGCTTAGCCTGCAAATTGAAGCAAATTGCAGGGATCCCAAAACTACTCATACCAAAGTCAAGAAAGACAAAATTAGCTTTGTTCTCTTCGAGTCAAAACCACAGGATCTCAGCCTGTCACAGCTGTCCTTAAGATAACTAAATATTCTGTTCTTAGGATTATGCTCACCATTTTGATCAAGTCTGCAGTTAAAACCTGTGGTTGTTGCACATTTAGTGAATCAGTACTCATCTTAAATTCCCAATATGTACATTTATGTTATTCTTTTGCTGCACAATTTGACAGATGGGCCTTTATCCTTGAGAAACACAGTGAGGAGCATCATCACCTCTCCTGGCAGTGCCAAACCACACTGCTTAGGGATTCTCTTTGGGTATTAATTGAATCTGAAATGGTGGTGCCAGCAAAACATCAGAATTTCAGCAACATATGTTGAAATGGCATCAATATAGCCTGTGGATGTACAGATAATATGTTCAATCTGCCTCTTGGGGAATGAGAATTTAAGCTTCTGCTGATGCATTCTACCCCTAAGGTTAGGGTAGGATCAGAGAGCAAATCATCACGTTGGCATATGGCAAGGATTTACTCTCCTGCAGCTGTGATTCTATTCATTCTGCATGGTGAGAGTGCAAAATAAGACAGGACACATTCATAATAGCTCAAAGAAGGCCATTTTACTTTGCTGTTGCTGCACATGAGGAGTTTTCATTATGTTAGAGAAGGGGTTACCTGGTCAGCTTGCACAAACTCGATTGCTCGTGATCTTTTGTAGTTACTCCTAAATTATCCTGCCCCTGGGCAAGACTCTTCTCCAGCACATGAGAATAGCTATTGGTTTTCTCTACTCTAGTTGTAAATAACCACCAGCAATAAACATCTGCAGTGTCCCTCAAGAACCTGCTTCACAGCAAGTTTGACAGTGTTGCTATATCCCAGCACACTGACAGGTTTTTAGTGTGAGTGCAGAGACTATAGTGTTGGTCTTGAGGAAGAATAAATTATTTGGAACAAGATTAGACATTAGCACCAGCAGAGCACAAATGGGAAAAGCACTGGACAGAAGCACTGAAAATTGCCTGCAGCACTCATTTGTTATTTAGTGTCCCCCTGACTTGTGGTACCAACTTCATCTGTTTAATGTGTACCAACAGTAACTCAAATTTAGCTGTGGCTGGGTTTTCTCCCTCCATGTTTTCAGTTTATTGATTATTAACACAATGCACAGAGCACAAAGAGGAAAAGGTGCAACTGTGGAGGACAGTGGTGCCTCTCCCTCTGTCCCATCTTGGATTGTTATTCATACAGATAAGAATATGTAGCCACCTGCCATTCCTTTCATGCTTAGACTGTCAACTTCCTGGCTCTGTACTTGTAAAGCACAATAAAACAGCAAATAACTGACCAGCACAACTAAAATCCACAAATGTCTTGAATTTTCATTTTGCTAAACTGACTCTGGTCTGAGTGTTACATAATCCTAGGCTGTAAAAGGTAGCTGTTCTTAGAAGGATCAACCTTCTTGAGCTATTTTCCCCTCTTGTTAACAATTTCCATCTCATTTCCTCTTTCCGGCTCTAACTCCTGCCGATAATGCTCCTCAGCTAATATTGAAACCAAGAGGGAAAAATATATGAATAGTAGACATCCGATCCAAGCTTTGTGTGTGGAATTCAGGGATGGAATGTTCTTGAGAACAAGAGGAGTTTTTTAAATAGCAAAAGATGGCTTGTTTAGGAAGAAAATTTGCACCGACACCTACATGTGGCAGTGATGATGTTTGTTCCCACAGTGCTCTTAGGTCAAATATAACCATCCTCTTGAGAATGCTTCTTTTTATTTTTTGTTTGTTTTCTTCAAGAGGTTCTCCATGCAGGGTAGGACTGCACAGCACTTTGCTGCATGACTGCAGCTTGTACAGACACTTTCATGCCAGCTTAAGAGGATGAACTTGCAAATGCCATAGCAGTCACCAGCTGGGTTTGTGATTGCATGCAATGCTGTCTTTCAGCTAGAAATATTGGCTTGCTGTGCCCTTGCCTCCTACTCTGGCTCCTTTATCTCCTGCTGTTCATCAGTTGGGTCAGCAGCATTCTGTGCAGTCCCTCCAAGCCACACCCAGCCCCTTCACTTCCAGAAAATGCATTTTTTCTGCACTCCTGACACAGTTCTAGGTGCACAGATGGTTGTGCAGATGTCCAGCTGCTAGTGGAAAAGAGAAGCCAGATCTATAAGTGCATAGAGAAGACCCATCCTATCCTATAAAATTGCAATTAGAAGTTATCCAAAACTAATCTGGCCATTTCTGGCTGAGTTGCCTTGTGCTCTTTTTGCAGAAGAGATAAAACCAAATATATTATTCATGTACTGATGAGTACCCATGCAAAGGTGGGTATGGGACACCCTTCCTGAGCAGGGATCCTGTGAGGGTCTCTCTGCTGGGTCTCTCTGTGCAGCAGTTTTATAACCTAACCTACATTGGAAATACATCAAAGAGGCCTTGGCTATGAAAGGCAGGAAGGGAGTGGTCTGAGGAACTGCAGCTACATCAGTGAGTTGAGCAGAGCCAAGGAATGTCCTCAGGCATCACAACTCAATTGTGCTGTGAAATTGTCAGTCCCTGGCCAGCGACTGCAGACAGCCTGGGAGCTGGCTGGGGCTCAGGACCGAGCAGCCTGGACGTGTCCCTCCCTCCTGGAGGACAGTGGTATGGACACGGGCAGCTGTGTGCCAGTGGGCTTCCATGTCAGGGAGCCACTGTGGCCATGAGCATTGGGACAGGCAATTGATGATAGGAAGGGAAAGCTGGATTTTGTGGATTCATTTTTTTGGTATTAATCTTCCCCGATGTCTCTGTAAGAAGGGAGAGGGCATACATGGCTCAGAATCTCGTATGCATCTCTGGAAGTGGAATTTGGACTTCACAGAGCCACCCAATGCCATGACCTGTCTCTCCTTTGTGTGTAAGTCAGTGCTTGCTTGAGGCTCAGAGTTTCTTGCACTGGATATTCAGCTATTCCAGGACTGGGCTGCACAGGGGGAAGTTCTGCTTGCGTGTAACACTCTGTCCAAGTCTGCCTCTGCTCCTGCTGGTGGCCCTGGCTGGCAAAGTTAGGTCCCCAAGACATGCTATGGCTCAAATTCAGGTGTGCTTCTTCCTCCTTCTGGGTCCTGGCCACCTCTCTGCTACTGTTTTCATGGAGGACACTGAGGGGAAGTGGATAACATTTGTTGGGACCACAGTTTCTAGAAGCAAGCCTTCATTTGGGTGTTACTGCTGGATGTCCTCACAGACTGTGGGGAGGCTGTTACACCTCAGCTTCACCTGAGCCAGGTGTGACTTTGTTTGCCAGTGTGGAGGGAGGTGGGCCCAGGGCATCATGCCCAAACCCAGGTTATTTAGAGCCAAGGGAGGTTGAACGTGGCCTCTTGGTTTGTCAGTTGAAGGCCTGAGAAGTCTGGTCTGTGGCAGTAATGAAGGTGGGTGTGGGGACTACAAGGAAGATAATGGAGAGCTTTTGAGCTGAGGTAGAGCTTTGCCTTGTGGTGAGCCAGGGAAAATGTTTTAGGGCTGTCTGCAGCATGTGCGACTGAGATGACCCTGCTTAGCTGCCTGGAGTGAAAATGTGGTACCAGTTGTCAGGTACTAGCAAGCCCTTTTGATTTTCATAAATTCAAACCTTGGGGAGTCCCATTCTGAAACTGAAAGCAGTGCAGGTCAAAATCCTTCTTGTGTGAAATGACATGTCTGCTGCTCTTCTCTGGCAAAGTACACAGGTGCTCCTTAGGACTCCAGGAAGCCTGTAAATCACTTCCCTTATCCAGGTTTTGGTTGCTTTGACCTGAATGCTGCAACATGCCCCAAGCCCAGCAGGTCTGCCAGAAATGGATAGGGCTGTCTTCAGCATTAAAGTATTTATTAGCCTGTGGTTGTGTTCTGGTAGCTGGAAAAGGCTCTTCTTCCTGGGTAACAAGTGACAGGAGAAGAGGAAGTGTCCTGAAGTTGCCTCTGGGGATGTTTAGACTGGATATTAGGAAACATTTCTTCACTGAAGGCATGGTCAAGGATTGGAACAGGCTGCCCAGGGAAGTGATGGTGTCACTGTCCCTGTAAGTGTTCAAAAACTAGGTACACATGGCCCTTAGGAACACAGTTTAGTACTTGGCAGTGTCAGGTTAACAGATGGTCTCAATGATATTAAAGGTCTTTTCCAAACTGGATGATTCTGTGAAAGTCTTCCCTGGAGCCCATGATGGGGGAAAAACTGGCTGGAGAGTGAGGGATTAGGCTGGGAAGGCAGTGGAAGAAGTTGCAGAGATGCCTGTGAGAAAAAGAGAGGAACTGGGGGTCCCCTGCTGGTCCAAGAAGGGCACAGGATGCCACATCTAGAGAGTAATTGTTTTCTTGACAGTCTTCTCCAGAAGACAGGCTTTTGGTGTGAACTTACAGCCCCAGCTGTGGGACGGGAGCTGTGGGGCTCTCTGCTGGGGAAGCTCACAGGGGCTTGTGGGCAGGCCTGAACTTTCTCAGTCTTTTGGAGCTGTGTGGAGCTGGGTGGGAGAAGCACAAGGAAAGAGCTGCCAGCTAAACCAGCCCCTCTACTTGCTGCTCATGCTGGGCCCTCAGCCCTGGCAGTTTCCACCTCTCCATGTAGGATGTCCTTTAGGAGAAGGTTATCACCAGCATGCTTTGCTCCCCTGAAAGTCCAGAAGCAACACTGCTGGAAGGACCAAATAAAAAGTTTTTCCAGTATTCCTTGCCTGGGCAAGAATGGACAGCTTCTGCCTTTCCAACATCTTTTCAGATGCCTCAGGCTGTGAGCGTCCCCATGAGCATGAGAGGGGTTGGGAAACAACACTACTTACTTTCCTGGAGCCTGAACAACAACTGAAAAGACAGAGAAGAAAAAGACCCCTCCTGAGACAGGATCTGCAAACCTCATATCTGCCCAAATCTAGGAAAGAGGCAAGACTGTGGATGCCTCATGTGGAGCAACCCCAGCACAAAGAATAGTGGCCACAACATTTGCTGCTGACCCATCTTATGGAAAGCTGAAGAGCAGCCAAGGTGGGTGAGAAAAGGGGAGCCCAAGACTGGGCTCTGAAATTTCATTTTGGATACCTGAGAAAGCAAGAGGCTCCTTGAACACCCTGACTCCATTGGGTGCTGGCAGCACTCAATACAGAACTGCTTCCAGGCTGAGCACTTTTTGTTTTTCCATCAGAAAATGCCAATTCCTCACAATGGAAATGCTCTGCAGGGTTGTATCTGCTCCGTGACTCTGTGAGAGAAGCCAGGCTGTTTTCTTACCCAATTCCTTGGCTTCTCACAGCCCACCCTGGCAGGATGTGCAGAGCCAGAGGCTCCATCCTGCACATTAATCCTTCACCCCATCCTGGCACCTCGAGTTCCTCCTCGCTCAATGGCCAAGCTCCTGCTGGCCTGTAAAGGTGAAGCAGTGGTGTTATTTTCTGCTCCCCAGTTTGGTAGTTTTGTGGCTCAGGAGCTGGAGTGACTTTCTGTCTAATTGTGCAACTTTTGGGAAGTCAACCAGGGATTAATTAAATTCCCATCTTCACAGGATGGTTGGGAGATGCAGGGTCAGGACTGCCTGCTTCCCTGCTGGAAGCTGGTCTGTTTCCAGGCAAATGGTGGGTAAATGGTGTCTAGAGGGATGCTATTAAAATTACTTAATCTAAGGAAATATTTTGATGAAATTTTCTTTTGAGGGGGAACACTAAGATTTTGACTCAAAGCTTTCACAAAATAAATGTCTCCGTGCCAAAGTTACTTCTCTTGGGCCAGCAGTGGTGGGGAACCAGAGTATTTCAATTTCAGCAGGACATTGCAGCAACAGCTATGTTGGGTTGTTTCATACCTTTTTTCCCCTGTCACTGACAAGATTCTTGAGGCCAAAGACTCAGAGGTAAAATATGACTTGCCCTTTGTTGAGATAGAGAGCAGGTGACTCAAACCCCAAGCTAGCCTCCCACCAGCATTTCCAAATGGAAGCAGTTTTCTGTTTCAAATACCCAGACTTTGGTTTTCCTGCAGATCTGAACGGCCTGAGCAACTGAAAGCCTGTTTTGGCTGAAATTCAGAGCAATTCTGTTCACAATCACTTCTCTTAATAAACAGCATTAACATCTGGTGAGAAATCCCTGGGCTAAGCACAATGTAGCTGCAGCACCATGCTTGAGCTGAGCTCAGCTTGAGCCCGAGACAGAGCAGTGTGAGCTGAGCCAAGAGCAAGGAGGGGAGAAAACAGCAAATGGAAAAATTAATTGCATGTTAAAAAACTTCAACACTCCAACTTCCATCATCTCAGGAGTTCACAACTGGCAGGGAGTCTTTAGTAAACTAATTAGTGGCTATGGCAAATTATGGAAGAGACTGAAAGTTGTTGTAGTTCAATAGAAGTCAACAGTGTCTGATTTGCAGTAGCCAAAAGTCTTGCTCATGATTTTGCACTGAACAACTTTATAAAAATTGGAAGTTATTTACCTTTCCTCTGTTGAGATATTGCTGGTTTTGGATGAGTCTTTCCCTTAGAGCTCTAATTCAGCTAGAATTTTTTTCAGATATATAAAATGAAAACATATTTATTTGAGTTATCTGTATAATATATATAAAAATAAGGTTACTCAGAGCCCTAAATTAGCTATGAGAGTGCAAACACCTCCCATGATTTAGGGATTTAATTTGCTGCTGCTTGGAGGGGTGCAGCAGTAGGTCAGGCTCTCCAGGTTGCGTGGCACAGCACAGGGACACTCGCCAGTGTAAATAAACTTCGCCTGGGTCTCCTTAAGCAACATTTCACTCTGAATAATCCTGGTGATTTAGCTCCCACTAGAACATTAGTTTTAGTTCCACTTTGCTTTATTGCTGCCACGCTTAATTGATTCAACACCAGGATGGAACTGCATAATGAAGCCACTTAAGTGTAATGAAACCCTCGCATTGTCAAAAATGAGCATTTTGTTTGTAGATTCTGGAAAGATCTCTAATTAAACACTTCAAAACTCAGATGTATGCAGACTTAGAAATTTATTTAGTCCTGTAGTTCTGTAGCTTTTCATATTTCCTTTTTCATCCAGGCCTTCTCCAAATAATTCATTTGTTAATACAAATTTCAGAGGCCTTGATTTTTTTTTTTTTTAAACATCCAGCTGTGAAATTTCTCTACTTGGAGATGGCTATCACTGAGAGACACTTGTTTGTACTGTGTAGGTTGATGTTAGCTGCCTGGTTGCCTCCTGACAAGTCCTTGAAGGCTGCTGCTTATTTTATTTTTGATAAAATAACATAAGCCACTCGAGAGGAGTGCCAGCCCCACACCAAGGCCCTCTTTGCTGGGCACATGTCTGGGTTTGCAGTGGGAGACCTGAACTAAACTGCTTGGTCCCCATGTGTTTTTCACCCTCACTGAGCACCTCGTGAAAAGGGGTGGAAAATTCAGTTTCCATGGAAAAACAAGCCTGAATAGTCCTGTTACATCTTTATCTTCTTTCTCTGTGTTTCCGTGCATCCCTCTGCAGCCCCACTCTGGAGCGGCAGAGCAAATTTGGCTTTCTCCACCAGGTGGTACTCTTAGGCTGTCGTAGGGGGAGGATTTGCTCCCTCCATCCCAAACCCACCCGGTTATTCCTGTCAAAGCTTTTCACTCTTGGTGCACTGAAGTCAAGGAGCAGCCCCAGTTAATTGCAGCTGAATGAGGCCATTCGTGCTCTCTTCCCCTTCCCACTGCAGATCAAATAGGATATTTTTTTCCCCCCCATCCCTAATGAAAGGAATGGTCTGGGATCTTCTGGTGAGCCCCTACATTGTGCACTTGGGATCGTTGCTTTTATGAAGATATTTTCTATGTGAGCAGTGTAAATCTCTGATAGCTGTGGAAGATGCATCAGCTCTAATGTGCCTGAGGACAGAGCAAGGTCTTAACACAAGTTAGTGCTTCTAATCTGATGTTCAGCTTTCCCTGGGTGGAGTGGATAAGATGTCTGGGCTCTGCCTGCTCTGACAGGAGGGGATGCTGAGGTCCTGTTTGGGTTCCTGGGGTTCTCTCACACAGGGCTAAAGTCTGTCCATATATTCTCAGACAGCTTCTGCTCTTACCTAGAAATCTTATCCAGGAAGACTCTTGAAGGTGGTTTTTTTCTGAATTTAGTCCCTCTGATGCCTGTAATGGCCCAGTGGCTGTGTATGGGCTGCTGCTGCATGTCCTCAGCTCCCAGACACTGCCACAGGGCAATGTCCTTGCATGGCTCTGTGCAAAAAGCCAGAGGCACTTGAGAAGCCTCTCTCTTCCACAAAAATTCTGTGAAGTTGCAGAAATGTCAGATTTAGTGCTGGTATTGTCCACCTGGGAGGGAAGAGGACACTGGTACGTGGAGAGGGAGCTGCCTCACTGCTATTGAACTATTAAAATGCTACAGGAGCAGCACACTTGCTGATGTCCCTGGAGATTCAACCACTTAAAATCAGAGGACACTAGCATTGTCTGGTAGCTCTCACTTACACAGGTAAATTATCAGCAGTGTGCTCCATCCACTGGGATTATTTATAGACTTGCCCAGGTAAGCATGGTCCATGTCCTTTTTTGTGCTTAGTCAACCATGAATTTGTGTATGTCTGAGCAAACACAGTCCTTATCTACTGCTGACTGTCCACATGTACCCTTTGATCACTTCTCTGGTCCCCCTCTTAAGAAAAGGTCTCTGCATGTGCAGTGATGGGCTGGCTGACAGGGTTTCTGCTGTGGGGCCAGTGCTGTTTATAGAGCTGAAGGTCATGGGCCACTGGGATGATGAAAATACACTTAAATTGGAAGATCAGGTGCTTTCCAGGGCATAACCAGCTGGTTGGCAGAATTGGGATGGTTGGAGTATTGTCAGCACTGCTTTGGAAAGTTGCAGCTCTGGGAATACCTTAATTTTTTGAGCCACCCAGTGTCACATGATGTTTATGGCACTGTGACAGTCACAGAAAACCCCTGCGATCACACAGGCAGCATGAGGGGCTTTGAAGAACAAGCCCGGCTGTAAAGCAGTTCTGATGGGCATGGAAAAACTCCAGGTTTAGCCAAGTGGTGGCATAATATGCTAGGTTATCCTAAGGATCCAGATGCCATAACATAAATCTGTATGTTGCAGGGCTGAGAAGGTTATGTTTATTTCTTTCATTTTATTAGGCAGGCAAATTAAAAAAGCTGCCTACAAAGCCCAGTGGACCTTGTCATAAAGCACTGAGGATGCTCTTGCATCCTTAAAATGATGAATAAGGTGAAAAGAGTCTCTTGTCCCCGCTCCTTCACCAAGAAAACACTCTAAGATTTAAGCTGGTGAATAAACAGAGAGGGGAATGAAATACTTTAATGAGAGTCTTCAAATTGGTAATTTCTTCCTGCTGTCTTGGGAAATTGTGGTAATCTGTAAATGAGACATCTGTTGCTACTTGGGTTTGAATTCTCCATTTTTGTTATTGGCATTGGTGCTGTGTGACTGTAGGACTCTGTGTGCTGATGTTGGTCTGTGGGGAGAGGAGAGCAGGATCTGCTTCATGGGGAGATGCAAGGGAAAAGGGGCTTTTGACAAAGGAGCAGTGGCAATTACTGGGAATGTTTTTGCAATGTGTAGATGGAGAAATCTTCTTCTCCTTTGTCCTTAGGGGTTTATCAGAACTTGGTGCATGCACCTTAATTTGGATCACATTGTAATTTAATGGAGCATCCTGCTGGACTCTGAGCCCTTTCTCCAGTTCTGCACAGGGTGTGTGCTCTTCAAGCAGAGCAGGAATACCTGCAGAGAGACAATTGCTGGAGGCTGAGAGCCCTCTTGGGGCAGAGAGTTCACAGCAGGAGCTGCGATGTCATCTGTAACTGCCTATTCCTGCTTCCTCTCAATTTAATTTCTTCCTGGCTTAATTTGCTGGTGCCCTGTCCATAACCCCACTTTTCCCTGGTGTCATCTCTCTGTGTTCTGTGCTCTGGCTGCATCTCCTCCACTGCATTTGTGGACCAGTGGAACGAGTTTCACAAGTTTCTGGCTGCACAATGCTGATGTGCCAAAGGGATTTGGTTCCCACGTATTGATATCTGTGTTGCAAGTGGTGGGGTCATGGGTTGTTTTTGTCTTCGGGACTCTTTTGTACCAGTCCTTTCACTCTCCTCTTAAATTTCTATTCCTTGTGATCATTGTTTTAGTAATACCCACCTGCAGGACTTTTCAACGTAATCATATTTGTGTGTCTGGCTATAGTTCTTCTTAGGGCTTAAACAGCACCAAAAAATTCCTTACAGCTGAAATGTTCCTTTTTGATCAAAGGATTTATCATGCTTCTTTTACTGTGCATTTCCCCCCGATATAGAAGATATATCATCCCTTTTATGCTTTTTTTTTTCCCCACTTACTTTCTTAAAAATTGAAAAGAGAGCTGGTATTTCTTCAGTGCAATTGCACAACAGAGGAAGGCGTTACCAGCATCATATTTGGCTTGCAGTGCTCAGAGCATTGTGCAAAGCCCCAGTGGGCTCTGAGAAATCACATCTTTAACATCTGATGACTGGGGTTTGGTAACAAGGGCACCCACATGTCCTTAGTGAACAGCACGTAAATTAGTGCCACTGATATTCTCTGAATAAACTCTTTTGTTTAAAGCCTTCTCCTACCTGTTGCTGAAATGGAGTCTGATGTTTGAGGGAGGAAATTATTCACTGTGAGGGATATGAGGCCCTGTCACAGGTTGCCCAGAGAAGCTGTTGATGCCCCATCCTTGACAGTGTCCAAGGCCAGGCTGGATGGGGTTGGAGCAACCTGGGATAGTGGAAGGTGTCCCTGCCCAAGGTGGGAGGTTTGGAATTAGGTTGATCCTTTCCAACCCAAACCATTTGTGATTCCATGATTCCAGCCTGCTCTGAAGAAACTGCATGGGAATAATTTTTACCTGGTTTGACTGGGCAAATGCAATCACTGTTGCATCACTGCCAGTACTTTGCAATTGAGCTCGTTTTTCGACCACACTGGCCTTGAACTGGTGCTGCATGGAGAGGGTGAAGGGATAAAGGGGGTGTGGGCAGGGAAGTTTCATGAACCTCTCTAGGGCTTGGCTAGAGCCACAGACTCAGGGATACATAGCCACACACCCACACAGACTCACGGGTGTGTCAGCCAGCACAGGGGTGGTAACTGCATAGAAGTAATGAGGTTACCCTGAAATAAATAGCCTGCAGCAAAAGTAGGCACTGGGATGAAGATTCTGCAAATGCTCCTAAGCCCTGTAATTCCTTATAATTTTTAGGAACTGGTTATCCTCTGCTTGAAAACAGCCTGCAGGATTGGCTACTTCCTTCACTGGGAAACAGTAAGCATTTGGTATCATAATAACTGATTTTAGATGGAGAGAGGAAGCCCACCACATATCTTTAGACAGTGTGGCCAGACTCCCCTTTCAGAAATTGCTTGCCCACCCATCAAAAATCATGAGCTTGTTTTTCAGTTTTTTGTTTCTTTTCAGAGATCCCATGTTTAAGCCAAATAAGTCAAAAATTTAAACTTTATAAATTGTGCCCATCAATCTGAATGTTTCTATCAATATGAGAGTTATCAGTCAACCAGCTCTATAATCTGTATATACTCTGCACATATATATAGAATCATGAGATCATTAAGGTTGGAAAAGACCTCTAAGATCATGGAGTCCAATTGCTCAATTAATCTAACACTGCAAGGTCCCAGTGAAACCATTTCTCTACGTAACACATCTACATGTGTTTGTGAACACTTTCAGGGGCTGTGTTCTCACCACTTCCCTGGGTATACTGTCTATCAAGACAACTTCCTGTAGCTGGGTGCTTGAAAATTGCTTTATTCCATCAGAAAGTGAGTTTGTAGTGAAAGTATCAGGCTGCTGGAGTCCCAGGGAGAGCACCAAGTTTAATCTTGAATGCAGCCTGTGCTTTCATGGCACAGGGACCTCTTACCATTCTGCAGTGCCACAGCCTCTCACTCTGTAGCATACGTCACATTCTGTCCTTCAGCCTTTCTGGCAGCTGCACAACTTAACTGTAATTGTTGCTTTTCCCATATATTTTTCTTTCTTTGCTGCCCATCTGCCTTGAAGGGTCCTCCCTCCTCTCCTGTGGTGGGACATTCATGCCCAACAGTGAGGGTACTACCAAGGATTGTGTGTTTGTGATCTTGTTTTGTTTGGGTGCCCTTTGGGGGTCTAAGGGCTGTTTCTTTTGCAGTGGGGAATATGAAATTTCCCTGGTGTGAAGGGTGTCAGAAAAACTAGTTCTTTATGAGCTGTGAGCTAACAGACTCTGCAGCAAATCTGGGGCATAGCAGCTTTTCTTCAGTGTCACAAACCCTGTGATCAGCTCCTTCCCCTTGAGAAATGCTTCATGATTCACAGAGTGTTTCCTAGAAAGTGGCTTAGAAAATCAGTTGTGCAGTTTTGAAAACTAAACGAGTGCTTTTGTATGAGGCTTTCTGTGCCTCATTTTGGGAGATTGATATCTTGCTCACATCTAAAGAAAGCTGTACAAAATTACTGCTTCAACCCACACAAACAAAATGTTTTTGGCTTGATGGCCAAACTGATGGATTAATGATTCTCAGTCCTACTTGTGCCCTGAAAAGAGATTTATTTTTCCCCTGTAGGATAAAGCCTGTAACTGAGAGATGTGTGTGTTTTTCAAGAGTCAAACTGACTGATTGCTCATACTCTACATGTGAGCTGTGGTCACTTGGATGAGACCCGTGGTTTTTCTCACAGTCACAGCTGATATCTGTTCTTGCATGTAGCAGTTTCAGAACTGGGTTCCTGCAGAAACTTGTGCAACACACTCTTCTCAGTGCATTACACAGAGCCAGTTTGCAATAATAATAATTAAAAAAATAGGGGAGTTAAGTGTCATATGCAGATTGCTCACTGGAGGTGACTAAGTGGCCTGATGATCCCTCTCCTTTCAGTCAGAAACTCAGATCTCTGGACTGAGTCATTGCAAAAAACAGCAATACTATAAGCAACACCTGGAGAGGAGGAGGGTACCGGTTGTAGAGTGTGATTCAAATTTTAAAAAGCTTCATTGTAATGGATGAGCTGAACTGTTTGAAGTTCAACAGAGGCAAATGGAGGGTCCTGCACCTGGGGAAGAATAATCCCAGCTCAGTACAGGCTGGGGACTGACCTGCTGGAAATCAGCTGTGCAGAGAAGGACCTGGGGGTCCTGGTGGGCAACAAGCTCTCCATGAGCCAGCAGTCTCCTGGGGGGCAAGAAGGCCAATGGTGCATTAGGGGTGCACTAGGAACAGCATTGCCAGCATGTCAAGGGAGGTGCTGCTTGTGGAGACAGGATCAGGAGGTACAAGGAGGAGCTGAACAGATTCATTGATGGTAGGAGGTTTCAGTGTTCACTGATGTGACAAGCACTGGCTGGAAACATGGAATCTATTTCCTCTATTTATACAGCTAAAGCTTGAATGTTAGTGGAGCAGGAATCTGAAATGACAGCAAGATTGCCCAAGCTGAATTAATTCACAGCCTCCAAGGAAAATCTGTATGGAAAACATGTTGGAGCTGACCCACACCTCAGCCTCCACTCCACAAAGGGGATCTTCATCCTGCCTGCAGCCTGCTGTGCTGTGGCCACATCTGTTGGGACTTGGCTGCATTGGAGACGGCCTGTGAGCTTGCTGGAGAATTGTGGGTGCTGGGGTTTTGCCTGGCTTCTCCTGTCCTTGCTTGGTGTGGAAAAGATGTTGGTGTGCTGTGGGGAAGAGTTATAAAGTGACTGGCTGCTGCTGGGGGCTTGTTCGTGCTCCTGCTATGCTGTGCTGTGGGGTACACACTGTGGAAAGGCTGTCAAACCCAACACCAGCACCAGGGGAGAAACAACAGAGCCTATTTTTCATCTGGCTGGGGTTATTTCAGTGTGTCCAGCCCTCTGTTGTGCTCCTCTGAGTGCTGCCTAGGCATGTGCAAGCTATGGGGTGAAACTGGGGTGAATAGACCTGGATCTGTTCTTGAATAGCTGCAGAAAATTCCTTTGGAGGTGTTATGTGTACACAGAGGCTGTTGCAGGCTTCCTGAAGGCTCTTACACCTTCCCTCCTTGATGAATCCATGGGGTTTCACTCTCTGGATTATTACAGGGTGCCCTTTTACCCCCTTCTAACACAACACCATTTGCATTTGTTCTCCCTCTGGAGAACAGGAGGGAAAGAACAGTGAGATATTCAGGGACTTAAAACCCCTGCACTTAACAAAAATGAAATGGGATCTCATGCCAACTGTGTGATTCGCACTTTCCTTGCTTTGTGTGCAGTGTTGGGGCTCTCCCCCTGTTCTCTTTTAGGTGATTAATTCCACCTCCTGCTAAATAAATTTACAATTAAAATGGGCTTATTTGTAACAGCCACTGAATTTCCACTCTCTCTCTCTTTTTTTTTAATGTATAATTGAAAACACACCCAAACTCTAGTCGCCTGTAAGTATTAATTTTCATTTCCACAGAATGCTCTGTCTCCGGGGCAAGGAAGGAAATTCCAGAGAGTTAGCCAAGACAATCAGGGTTAATGTGCTCTTTGAAAAGTGTGGTGCAAGCAGGACCCTCGCTTTCTCATCCAAAGGTCAGGGCTGCTGCTGGGACAGTTGTATAGGATGGAGAGGGCACAGGTCTGTCCCAATGTGTGTTTTGCCCGGGATACAGTTTGGGAGACCATGTGCAACAACCATGGGAATGGTCATATGAATATTCAGCAAGGCTGTATATTGCTCTGGGGGAACATGTGGTCCTTCACAGAGGAACAAAAGCCATTTTCAGTTGTGCGAGGGAGGCCTGATTTCATAGCACGAGGGGTGCTGTACATCCGAAAGTGTAGGAAGCACTTATGAGGCTGGTGCTTTTTGGTTATGCCTTCTTGACAACCAGAAAAAGTTGTAGTCTGTAGCCTTACCACCTTGCTAGTCTAAGTGATATGGATCACTCCATGAACACTCATTTACAGAATCACAGAATAAACTGATTTGGAAAGGACCCACAAGGATCATCGAGTCCAACTCCTGGCCCTGCACAGCACCATCCCCCAGAGTCACACCCTGTGCCTGAGAGCATTGACCAAACACTCCTTGAGCTCTGTCATCCTTGGTGCTGTGACCACTGCCCAGGGGAGCCTGTTCAGTGCCCAGCCACCCTCTGGGGAAAGAACCTTTTTTCTTGATATCCAACCTAAACCTCCCCTGGCACAACTTCAGGCCATTCCCTCGGGTGCTGTCACTGTCACCACAGAGCAGAGATCGGTGCCTGCCCCTCCTCTTCCCCTCATGAGGAATTTGTAACTGCAGTGAGGTCTCCCCTCAGTCTCCTCCAGGCTGAACAGACCAAGTGCCCTCAGCCACTCCTCACATGGCTTCTCCTCAAGGCCCTTCACCATCTTGGTTGCCCTCCTTTGGACACTCTCTAATAGTTAATTGTGTTTTTTATACTGTGGCACCCAAAGCTGCCCCAGGACTCAAGGTGAGGCTGCCCCAGCCCAGAGCAGAGCAGGACAATCCCTCCCTTGCCCAGCTGGCAATGCTGTGCCTGATGTCCCCAGGACAGGGATGTCCCTCCTGGCTGCCAGGGCACTGCTGACTCAGATCCAACTTTCCATCCATCAGGGCCCCCAGATCCCTTTCCATGGCACTGCTCTCCAGCCTCTCATTCCCAGTCTCTCCATACATCCAGGGCTGCCCCATCCCAGCTGCAGAATCCAGCACTTTCCCTTGCTGAACTTCACGTGGTTGGTGATTGCCCAGCTCTCTCCTCTGTGGAGGTCTCTCTGCAGGGCCTCCCTGCCTCTGAGGGAGTCAACAGCTCCTCCCAGATTTGTATAATCTGTGAACTTGCTCAGTGTCCCTTCTAGTCTTCATCCAAGAGGTGACCAAGGGCATCTCAGTGCTCTGGATACAAGCAGGGCTGACTTTATGGCTCTTCACTCTTTATGGCTCTTCCATGTGATGCACATGGATTTATCTTGCTTTGGTGCTATGGTGTCCAAAAAAGTCATCCATGTGCATTACAGACTCTTTCCCCTGCAAACATATTCTTGCAGTGTTCTATGAACATTCAGTGCCTTCTGTTCCTCCATCCCCATCATGCCAGTAAGATGTGATTTCCTCTCCACCTGGAGACCATGCTGTCAGAGCTGTGTTTTGAAGAGCACTAGGGCTTCTTTAAAATAAAGCTTCAATAAATATTTTTAATGAAAAGAGCCCCCTCTTCCTTCCCCCAACTACTTTAGGCCTGGAAACCTAAATACAAATGTGTTTTTGTTCATTGACATAAAACCCTCAAAGTGAGACTAACTTGCTGTTTTTCCTTCTCTTCAGTTAATCAAATTTGGTTTGTGTGTTTTTTAGGTCTCGCTCTGTTTCCTGGCTGGCTCCCCTCTCCCCCTTTGGAAATGGGTAGGAACACCAAGTTCTGATTGCACGATAAGTTTCATGGTCGTTCACCCACATTCCTTTTCTCCTCCTGGTCCCAATAGCCAAACTGCAGAGCAGTGCCAGGGCCTGTAAGGACATTTTCAGCTTCCCTGCAAGTATCCAAGCCAGCAGCACGAGGGCTGTAATAGAGTAACGAGGGTCCTTGTTTCCTCCCTGCCTGCTGCCTCCTGTTGGCAATGAGGATAAGAAATGGTTTTGATCAATTACTAAATATTTTTCCCTGATGAAAAGCTGCAGTAATACTTAGGTTGAGATTAAAATCAAAATTTCACTTCCCCCATATCTCTCCATGGTATGAGGTAGCAGTACTTTAGAAATACCCTGCCTTAACAACAACACAAAGTATTTTTAGGGAGTTTTGTAACAGTCTGGGGAGATGTCCTGCAGTGCTGATGCCTACCTGAGTGTCCTCCACTGCTCCCACATCCTGCAAGACAAAGAGCAGCTTTAGTGAATGGGAGCTTTTTCAGAGACATACTGCTGTGAAAGCCTTCCAAAATATTTTTTTTCTCATTCCAATTTTTCTTTTGGACAGACCCACAGGCCCAAGGCTTAAATAAGCTGTTGCTCATGGGGGCTCTGCTGCTCCCTTCATCTTAAATGTCATCTTCACAGAATCACTGGATGTCTTGAAATGGGGACAACTTGTGTGAGGATGATGAGAAATTAAAGGAACAGCTTTTGTTTGGAAAGAGGAGTTGAAGAGGTGAGGAAAAGCAGTTGACTGTTGCTGTTTAGCAGGATCATGTGCAAAATCTGCTTTCCTGGACTTTTCCTGGAAGTGACAGTGCTATAGATACAACTGGTAAAGCTGGTTTTAATGCAGTTGCTGTGAGGCTGGTCCAGTGGCTTGATAATTAATAATCTAATTTAGAAACACTTTATCTCTTGGAGAAGTGGGAAAGAATGGAGCAGCATAGAAAATCACTTCATTTATTGTCATGGTCTTCAAAAAAAAGAAATTCATAATAGATCCAGACACTGATCTCTTGACCCCAAATACTTTTTATGTACAGAGAAAAATTAGACTTTGTTTCCTCTATGAAAATGCAAATGGAAGCCTTCACTAATCTCTGAAAAAAATCTTGTTTCTCAGTGCTTGCTTTTCCTTTAAATGTTTGCATTGATAGCATGTTGTCTCTGTGAGATCTTAAGGATATGTACACCTTTGACCAAAAAGTAGTGTATAAATCAAGAGTCTGTGCAATGATGACAATGAGTAGTTTTATTTTTTTAATATGCAAAACCATGTAAACAGTAGTATGAAAGTGGGTTTAGTTTTTTTCCCTGAGTCAAATGATCCATTCTAGGCAGATTTTTTATTTGTAAGTGAAAGGCTGAAGTCCTCCTGGTGGCAAAAGACAGAACAGACACGCACATAACCTTTGAGAAACGGGGAGTGGGAGAAGGGATCTCTGGAGAGAGAATGATAGAACAGTTTTGGTTGGAAGGGACCTTAAACGTCATCTAATTCCAGTCCCCCAAATAGATCATCTAGTCAAACCTGCTGCCCAGATCTCAAAGCATCAGCCTTGAATTTGTCAGGATAGAACTGACTGATCAACAGGTCTGTTAATTGTTACAGCAAGTACAAACTAGCTGAACAGTGACACTGATATCTCACCCAAATTCAGTGGCCTGAACATGAGATGATTTAAATTTTCTGTGAGGACCACTGGTGTGGATGTGGCTGCATTTTGGGCAGTTTCGGGTTCTCCAATTCAGCATTCCTGCACCTCTAGCCTGTGTACATTGAGACAGTTGTGCATTTTTTCTAGAGCTCTTTCTAGCAACATTGAGATCTAACCCCTGTAACCTGAGCAGCTTGTGATGTCCCTTAGGAGAAAATGCTGTGCCATCAAGAAAGTGACTATGAATTAGGGAAAAATGTATCAGTTGAGTCCCTACATAGCACAGAAAAGCTCAGTTTTGTTGTGTCAAAGCAGTGGCTCCAGGCAAGATAATTATAGCAGGGTTATTATTTTTATCCTACCTTTGCAGCAGCAGATTTGATGAGGAGTCTGGGGTATTGCTTTGACAATAGGGAATTTCCATTAGGGCCTTATTCCTTTTAGGTCTTTACACAGAGCCAATCAATCTAAGAAAATGCATATTTAGATAGCATGCCAAAAAGTGATTCTGTCTAATACTGAACTTTTTGTATCTCCAAAAAAAAAAAATCCACCTTAGAAAAAAGACCAGTTCAACTTTATAAAGTTGTCATTTATATCAAGCCAGGCCAGGAAACTCTGCTATGGGTAGGGTCAAGTTAAACGGGACAAAAAATAAAGGAGAAATGCAATTAGTGCCCTTGTTCTGGTCCCCTTTGTACTGGGAAATCCAACCCAGTTTGAAGATGAGTCTTCTTTTAAAGCCTTTGTCCTCATGACTGCAGCCAGGTCTTTGTGGACCAGCGTTCACAAATCTGACGCAGATCTTTTGAAAAGCTCATTTGTGTTTGGTCAGTCTGTAGGTTTATTCCATTCAGATTCCAACTGTGCAAATCTCGCCATGGAAAAAGCCCTCCCTGTGAGAAGTGACATTCACCACCGTGAGAGTCCTGTTACAAAATCCCCTTCATCTGACTGGCAGAAATGGCCCCCTTTCCTCCAAAACACAGAAAACTGAGGCAGATAGGCCAAACCCTTCTCCTCAGGCAGGACTGTAAGTCTTACAGTGGAGATTTAACAAACTGTTTTTAAGAACTTCATGACAGCTGAATTATGCTCAAACTATCATTCCTGTCCACATGCTGCGGGTAAAGACCAAGAGCAGCTTGTGCTGGAACCATCTCACAGACCTGGTGTGCTGGCCAAGGAGAAACATATTTACGTGAAATATTTTAAATGCAAAAAATACTTTGGAAATGGTGTACATTTCTCCCATCACCCTGCAGATTTGCTAGCTGAAAGCTGTGAAACAGGCAAAGTTTTCAAGGAGCAGCTGCATCTCTTTTTCTCTAAACTGATGTGGTTGAGGTGAGGAAAAAAAAAAAAAAGAAAATTCAGAAATTGTCCTGCTCATAAGGACTGGGGTTTGAGGAGAGCTGGTCCCAGAGCCAGATCCATCAAGCCTTGACAGGAGTGTGTGGCGATCACAAGGGACAGCTGTGTGTCTCCGTCCTCTGCTGTCCCCCACGGCTGCAGCTGTTGGAGGAGGAAAT
Source organism: Erpornis zantholeuca (assembly GCA_013400515.1). Lineage (NCBI taxonomy): Eukaryota > Metazoa > Chordata > Aves > Passeriformes > Timaliidae > Erpornis > Erpornis zantholeuca. The sequence goes on from VZTN01000489.1 coordinate 406,528, forward strand.
GATCCGGGGGTCGGCAGAGTGGGATAGATTAAATAAACCCCCTCTGCCCAGTGTAGGGGCTGGGAGGCTCCCACCCCTGCTCTTGCTTGCTTGGTAAAAAATAGTCGTGGCCATTTGTTATCCTCCTGTTGTGTGCTTCCCTGTCGGTTGTTGAAATGCGGCCCAGGAAGGCAAGTGCACCCTGGGCTGCATCAAAAGAAGAGAGACCAGCAGGTCAAAGGAGGTGATTCTCCCCATCTTTTCCTTGTGAGGCCCCACCTGGAGTACAGGGGTCCCCAAAATAAGAAGGATGTGGAGCGACTGTTGGAGGAAATCCAGAGGAGGCCATGAAGATGTTGAGAGGGCTGGAGGACCTCCCCTATGGAGACAGGCTGAGAGAGCTGGGGGTGTTCAGCCTGGAGAAGAGAAGGCTCAAGAGAGACCTCACTGAGGCCTTTCAGTACTTAAAGGGGGCTCATAAAAAAGGAGAATGACATTTTTACATGGGCAGACAGTAAAAAGACAAGGGGCAATGGTATTAAACAGAAAGAGGAGAGATCTAGATTAGATGTCGGGAACAAATTTTTCACTGTGAGGGTGGTGAGGCACTGGAACAGGTTGCCAGAGAAGCTGGAGATGCCCCAGCCTTGGAAGGTCTCAAAGACAGATTGGATGGGGCTTGGAACAACCTGGTCTAGTGGAAGGTGTCCCTGTCCATGGCAGGGGGTTGGAACTAGATGATCTTTAAGGTTCCTTAAAGATCAACCCAAACTATTCTGTGATTCCATGGTAGTTGGGGCTGTCTGTGGTCATTCCAGCTCCCTTCACAAAAGGCATTGCTTGATTACATGTGCGATGGTGACAGCATGGCCAGGATCTGACCATCCACATGAGAATGGGAACGTTCTGTCTCTTTAACCTCTTTGCACCACCTCTCCAGTTTTCTGGAAGATCTTGGCATTTGCAGACTCAGAAATGTTCAGTGCAGTTTCAAAAGTCTCCTGTACCAAGGGAGTATTTTGCTGGAGTAATCACTAGGCTTATGTTATGATTTAAAAACTGGTGTGAATGAAGTGTGTGGGTGTTGGAGATTGAGAAGCTCCCCATTCTTTCT